>CAAKHD010005084.1:2565-13095 GCA_901007705.1 Fistularia tabacaria | reverse complement strand
AAAAGGGATCCAGGAAAGGAAAAAAAAATGAAAGAAAATACACACACACTCAGCATAATAAACTACTGATCGCGCGCACGCTCACACACACACACACACACACACACACGTTAGCGGAGCAGCTAACAGAAGCGAATTCAAAGTGCCTCGTGGGAATACAACTTGGATCGGGCGAAGGCTCGCTTTTCAAGTTCGCAGTACTTTTACAAGTATCCCCGAGTACTTTCGCCTCCTTGAAGGTCTCGGGTCAGGACGAACGGCGCTGAAGGTGGATCCTTATTTCCGCGCGAGTTTTTTTTTTCATTTTTTATTTTTTTATCTATAGAAAGCAGAGGGACGGAGCCAAACATCCCCCGCGCTTTTGTTATTATCTTCTCTCGGCTGGCTGCACTCGATTGGACGGCGGCAGATGAAAGAGAATTACTCATGCATGTTAATGTGGATGAAAGAAGTTTTTTTTTTTCTTTTTTTTCCCCCTGCCTCTATTTTTACACACTGTATATCTGTGCATTTGCAGGAGCGCGGAGAGGAACTCCTAGCCCGAGGGCGTCCCGCCGGGGACATGTCGGCCACGCACTCAGCGGCGCTAGCAAGGTAACGCACACGCACAACTTGTCCTTTCCCGCTCTTTTTATCCCAGGCAACTCCACATTTCTATTTTCAGCGTTTCTCCTTCCCCTCTCACGAACGCACACCTACTGTACGCTCGCGCGCACATACACACACACACATGCACAGGTTCTGCGCAAATTACACACCGCTGTAGCCGCTCTGCATATTCATGGGGGTGAGCCGTGCCAATGCCGTGGCAGCGGTCCACGTCTAACAGCAGGCTAACGCCGTCGTTTAAATACCGCACTGCACTCTGCTCTCTGCCTACACCAAACTACTATCCGCGGATGGGAAATGTGCGTTTAATGCCGTTTGAAGGGAGAACGATTTCAAACCAGACGGGGTTTTTTTTTTTTTTCCGGGGGGGTTTCCCACCTAAAGTGGAGACCGCAGGGCGGCGCCTGCAGAAGGTAAGGCTGGAGGAGGACCCAAAGCGGAGGTGAGAACGTCCCGTCCCATCGCGGTGACTCGGTCGTATTCACGCGAAAAACCTATTAGATATTCAGTGAGACATTTTGGGGCGGACTTGGTGCGGCGGGCGAAAGGGCAACTTCACCGGAGCAATCAAAAATATGGAAATGTGATTGAGTGTGTGTGTGTGTGTGTGTGTGTGTGTGTGTGTGTGTGTGTCTGTGAGCTAAACCGGAAAATGCATGCACCCTCATCTGCGCGTGTGGATTCCCAAGCGGTTGGTTTTGTTAACTTCCAAGCGGAAAAAAAAAAGCGTAACTGTCAACCGTGCCTCTTGTTGAATGGCTAAATTATCCAGAAAATAGCCGCAGCCGCTGTGTTGCAACGGTGAGTTAAAGAGGAAAAAGTGAGAAAGAGCGACTTCTATTACTGGCCTTTTCCAATCTGATCGTCATGTCTATATCACTATCTATCTATCTATCTATCTATCTATCTATCTATCTATCTATCTATCTATCTATCTATCTATCTATCTATCTATCTATCTATCTATCTATCTATCTATCTATCTATCTATCTATCTATCTATCTATCTATCTATCTATCTATCTACCTATCTAATACTTTATTGATCCGCATAGGGGAAATTCGGGCGTTGCAGCAGCAACAATAAAAAACGTTCGGAAAGATACATACACACATATATAGATACATATATGCACATGTGTCACCATACGTGTCCACACACACGTGTACATATATACATAAACATACCAATACCTACATATAATATATATATATATATATATATATATATATATATATACAGATAAATTTAGGTGGGCCACACACTTGACACATACTGATGTAGGACGAGAAGGTCTGGCTCTCCGTCTGCGCTCTAATTCATTCCAAAGGTGTTCTATGGGGTTGAGGTCAGGACTGGAATTGTCCAAATGCTGACGCTTGGTATCACTTCAGCATGCCAAAACATTTTGGACAATTCCATGCTTCCAACTTTTTGGGAACAGTTTGGAGCCCCTTCCTTTTCTGACATGACTTTGCACAGAGTGCACAAAACAAAGCTCCATAAAGACGGAGCAGAAACTGAAAGCACCAGGCCTTCTCGTCCAACATCAGTGTGTGACCTCACACACGTGTTTCTGGAAATTCTGTGTATGTATGCATGTATATATATATACATATATGCATGTGTGTGTGTGTGTGTGTGTGTGTGTGTGTGTGTGTGTATGAAAGTGAATGGTTATACATCAGGAGCTGCAGTCTGCATCCTCCTCACCTTGAGACGATGAAGGTGCAATATTTCATTATCACAGGTGCTATGATAATACCTAACCACCGCCTTGCTTTGACATGCAAATTTAGCGCTAACAGTGCTAACTTCTGCCTTTATCCAAATTGTCGTTCTAACTGTTAGATGTTTACATTTGCTGTTGTTTTTGTTTCTTTGCTCTTCTATCTATTTGATTTTCATGGCTTGAAACCGGACCTGGGGACTCTTTTTCTTATGTATTAAGGCTTTAATAATTGCCTGAATTGATCTTTTTCATATTCTAAATCGTGCATCTTGCGTTGTCCCTGTTGGTAGCTAATAGATTAAGAAACCTTTTCAAAGTCAGTTTGAAATCCCATATTTGGCGGTGTTTCATATCCGCTGTTAATCGAATGAAAAAGGAGACATGAAGTTATTTTATTTCATAACAGTGTTCCTGCCAGCGCCGTAGCAACACATCAGAAGCGCTGTTTTGCCTCAGCGCCGTTTTGTGCTTTCCAGAAGCTGTCCGTCCACCCGCCGTGGTCTGCCAGCTTCCCTCTGTGAATTCATCCTGAATCTGTTCTTACTATTTGCGACAAAGACGTTCCAACGGCGGTGGACATGAGGGTCCCCGGCCTACTGCCCGCCCACCGAAATCTGGAATCGTCTGCGAGAAATGCATTTTCGTCTCTCTCTCTCTCTCTCTCCGCGCGATGAAATGCCAAGCTCTGACAAAGAAATTAGCGCCGTAGAAAATGGAGTACAGACAATCGAATGAATCTCAGCGAAAAAACAAATCATAAGCTATTAAATTACGCTATAAACTTGGGGGTTTGATGTTTTTTTCATTTGCATGTGAATATATTAAAGGAAGCAGGTGGCTGAGCCGTCGCTGAGATGATTCTCTGCCATTCTAAAGAGGGCAGAATTTGTCAAGTTTCATTTAGCATACGTGCTCATCAGATAGTTGCACCACAACGGACAAACAATAGAAGGCCACCTTTCAGAAATGACCGATGACAACTCCGAAACCAAGTCGTGAAAGGCGGCTTCACATGGAACGGAATTTCGTTACCGTTTTTTTTTTTGCTGTCGCCACGGACTGTCCATTAGAAAACACCATTCATTTAGCATACATGCTAATCAGATAGTTGTACGACAACTGGCAGACAACAGAAGGCCATCTTTGGAATGCTCCTCAGAAATGACCGATGACAACAAGAGTCAAACTGTGAGGCTCCCGACCAAGTTGTGAGAGGCTCAAGATGAGGAATGCTTCACATGGAACGGTCCAATCCCGGTCTTCTGTTGTCGTCACGGACTGTCCATTGGAAAACATCATGTTCAGGCATAAGGGGGTACATAGGTACACTTGGCACCGGGACATCTGCCTTGCAGACCCTTGTCTTGGACACTTGGGTGAAGCTGTCAGCGGATGACCACTTTGTTGTAAGTTGGGCCGGTGCCGGTCAGGCCTGGCCGGCCCGATCGCATTGTGAGGATCTGCTGGGACCATCTGGTTGCCATGTGAGTACTTGGTACCGGACGCCTTGACGTTCGGTCCCTGTATGACCGCTGCCAGAGTTTGGTTCACAACGCCCGAGTGAGGGTTGGACTCCACCGGGGCTGACCTTTTCCACCAATTGTTTGTGACCTTTATGGACAGAACTTCTAGGCGCAGCCGAGGCGTTCAGGATTTGTGGCCTCAAGATTGGAACTCTGCTTTTTGCAGATGATGTGGTTGTGTTGGCTTGATCCGACCCTGATCTCCAGCTCTCAACGGAGCATCTCTCCGCCGAGGTGAGAATCACCACCTCCGAATCCGAGGCCAAACGGTGGAGCGCCCTCTCTGCCCCAAGTGGAGGTGTTCAAGTATCTCGGAGTCTTGTAGGGGAGTGGGATAAGATAGAACTGGAGATTGACAAGCGTAGGGGTCTGTCGTTGTGAAGAAGGAGCCAAAAGGGGAAACTCTTGATTTTACCGGTTGACCCACCGTCACCTCTGGTCCGGAAAGAACCAGTGCCCTTACAGGAGGCCGAAATGAGTCTCCTCCGCAGAAGGGCGTCCTGGCTATCCCTTAGAGATAGGGGTGAGGAGATGGTCATCTTGGTCATCACAGTTGCTCCCGTTGATTGCGCAGTTGATAGAGAGGAAGACTGTAGACTGAAGGAGAACTCTTTTTTTGGACGGTGTGGTGGGGGGATTGAGTGTTCGTCCTTGGAATCGAATATTCCTGGTTGGATTCCCAGCCTCTCCTCGAGAGTCCAAATGCTGTTGAGCAAGGCACTGAACCCCTGATTGCTCCCCTGGCCCCGCTAGCTGACCGATCATTGTTCATGCATGATGGGTGAAATTTCCCGCAAGGGATTGATAAGTTATTATCTGGGTGGGACTAAGAGCAGATGAGGAGGCTCGGGGAACTGGTCGGGACGAGGCCCAGGGACTACGACTGTGGGCTGACCCGGGAAGGATTCCACCTGAATTAGGTGTTAGGTAATCATCGCTATTTCCTGCTTTTAAGGTAATCTCATTACTATTAAGGCAGCATTTAAGCCTTAAAATAGGATTGTTTAGAAAAACGAAGGACCCAAGTGGTTTTTCTTTTTCTGCTCGTTTGTGAGTCTGAGCACAGGCTCACACACTCAGAGCATTTTGGTAAAGGTGAGATCCATTCCTTTCTTTTTCTATTTACTTTACCGACAGGCTGTTTGTGATTCCAAACTGCCTTTCACTTCTTCGATAGGAACTTGGCTGACGCCCGCAGCAATCCAGTAAAGGTCTGCGTGCAGAGAGCGGCGCGAAGTCCAAGTGACCGAGTTTGTTTAAGGTGGCTGGATGATGTCAAACTGTTGCGTCTGCGAGCGAAAAACAGTTAAACGAATGGCAACCCATATTTTTACGGTCTAGAAGTAAGGGCTCCACGAGGGTTAGCAGCTGAACTCTGGTCACCACGAAAGCTGGACAGCTCTAATTGTTCTTTTCACATGTAGTCTCCGCAGTCAGAAGGTGCGCGACTACATCTGTTTGGCTAGTAGCCCCTTCTAGGCACCGCTAGTCCACCTTGTTACCCGGCGCGATTGCTAGTTCAAGCCGAACCTTTTTCCGAAAAACCTTCCCGACAAGCCGAGCGTTTCCTGGGAAGTCCACGTGTTTGGACCGGCTCCAGAGGGGCAGAGGAACATTCCCAGAATTACACTTGTTGGACAGAGCACATTTGTCACGGTTGCCAATTACAAAGTAGAACATTGTGATAAAAAGAAGAATAAAATTAACGCAGATTGTTCCATCAATCTCCTTTGGAGCAACATGTCCGCTCCTTCTGGCTGATGTTGGAGTTATTATGTATTATGCAGCGGACGGCTATTCATCTCAATCGCCAGATCCTTGTGGTGCCCAGCTCAGGAGACTTTTGGTGCGTAACATATGAATTATAAATAACATATTCATTACACAAAGTAAAATGGTTACGTGTGCATTCCAACTTTATTTTCCTTTACAAACGGCCCTCTGGCCGTCTCCACAAAGACCAACCGTGCAATTTTGCGAGTAATAATCACAAGCATCAATGCTGGCATCGGGACTAATGGCCAAATGGACTTCGACAAACAAATGCAGCAGTGAACTAATTTAGCAGCGACACCGTTGAAATCATTTGTTGTTTGTAAGTAGCTGAAAGGTTAATTTAAGCGGGACGCGGGGCGGAATGCGCCGCGGCAAATTAACAAGAAAATGTCTCACTCTTCTCCGGCTGAATTCAAATCTTCTAATAACAGCCACCCTGGCCTGCAGCTCACGCGCCCAGCTTCAAAGCTCTTCAATTTCGCCCATCAGCCACTCGCCACTATCTCTCCCGTCCCTAGTCAATAGTCCCAAACCCTATTGACGGCCCTTTATTGCATGCTTCTTTATGTCCCGAGGCGTGAGTGAGTGAGTGAGTTTGCTGCTGCACAAGGAGAGAGAAAACAGTACAAGATTACACGCCAGTGTTCCACTCCTGGGCCCGGGCTCTGTCACATCTCGCCTCAATCTAATAAACACGTGTCTTTATTGATCTCGTCTTCACTCCTGCATGTACCGCCACCTCTGTCTGCGCCACTTCTGTGTAAACAGAGTGTTTTCCCCGGGCGCCGTATCAGATCCCCAACGCCTGGAGAGCATGCAGAGTAAGGCCGCGTTTCACAGGTATGCGTCGCCTTGTGAAGGTCGGGGGGGGGCTGGACCTGACGATGCCCGATGCCTCGATGGCCGACGGTATGTCGAGTCCTCCGACGTAGCTGCGCCGCTTTTTATTCGATTTGCGCTGATGTACGGCCGATGGAGACTGAATCCGCGGAGGTGTAATGCATTCAGCCGTGCCGCTCGGACATCACGTTCCTCCTCGGAATTCACTTCGTATTCCGGCGACAGGTGATTAATGAGTGGACTTTACCATGGCAACCGTGGGGGGTTGATAACCTACCCGTCACTGCGTTGAAATCATTAGCACTTGTCACATTTCTACTGGCACTGCCGTGAATATTTGTAGGATCAGGAGGAGAAGGGACGGCACGGGGAACTCGGCAACCGGAAGAACATTGGTGACATAGCAGTGGGAGTCAGGAACAGGTCAAGCATCAAGGGTTTAGCGTGGCTAGGACAGTCCAGGTCCTCCTTTAGGACTCGGAAGACAGGAAGACATAGGGTCCCTGCTGACCACCATCTGGCGTAGACCTTTGGGAAGCAGATAGTGGATAGTCTACCTTCATAAACTACCGAGCCTGCAAGGGAAGGACAAAAAGTGGAAGAAGGGAACTAGTCGAGGAAGGCACTAGCCTCTACTATCTGCCGTCTTGATGTTCTCCTTGCCCCTTGGCAGGTTCCTGATAGGTTCTCCAATTTTTGGTCACATCCCCAAAAACAAGGGGACTCCAATTTGCCCAAAGTATGAAAGGACTGACAGGCGGTTGGATGTTTCTGGACGTGCCCATGTGGTTGACGGACGACTGGTCCAGGTTTAACGCCGCCTCTTGCACGGACAAGAAGTGGATGGATGCAAAAATAGTGGATGCGTGCGTCCCTGATGGATTCACTAAGGGACAGAGTAAGCATACCGTTTCAAAATGGACACACCCAAGGAAGCAGTTTTAATAGAGAATAGAATGGGACTTTAACCCTAATTTATTTGAGACGTCCGATGTGAAAACATGCATTGGAGATTAATTTAGATAGTTAAATATTGGATTTAAGCATCTGCCAGTGTATTTATCACCACATCATGCTGGCTGCACTGCAGTGGACTCTCTTTAGCACTCACCAAGTTTATGGTGTAGCTGCTAATAGCTTTTAGCAATTCCATTGTAAATGTCATATGAATTTCAGTGGTTAGCGATTCCGATTACTTTCCAACGTTGTCAATCCCAGCCTTTTTTTTTTTTTTTTTTCTGCCGTTTTGATTGAGAGACCTTTCGGGGCTCGGCCCTCCGGGACGGAAACCAAATCAATTACATTCCCCCGGATAGACTCGTCAAATCCCGAGGAGACAACCGCGTTCCTCGACGCTCACGTGACCGCGCGCCCTCCTTATTTTTCCTTCCGCGTGTCAAATCATTGGCGATCATTTGCCCGGCTTCCTCCCACCGGTGGTCTCGCTCGCATCTGCCGACGAAGCAGACGGACCAAAGTCACATTGCCGGTCACAAACAAACACGAAAGATCCTGATTTAAAGGCCTGTTCATTATGGATAACAATTTGAAATCTTCAAGAAAGCTCTTATAGCTTTCATTATGGCCCTACACTGACGCGTGCCTTCATTATCCTCCCCCGTCCGCTTGATCCGCGCAAAGTGGCTGGAGACGGGCGCCGCCGCGGCGTCTCCGAATCCCACGACACCCCGCCGAGCCTCGGCCGCAGCAGTCATTTTAAACGGCGCCGGCCGCCGCAGCCATTACACACCTCGTTGGATCGGGAATAAGCCGGGGATCATGGACCAGCCAATGGTGTGATGAAGGATCGGGCGAAGGATCTGTCTTAGCATGTATATATAAGTCACCTCCCGTCTGGATAGTGCTGAGTGTCTCGCAGCGCTTTATGGAGTGCATATTTAATCCACCCGCTATACGCCGGCTCAATGCGAATTTGACACGAGCCGCTGAATCCTTAAGTCTATTTCACAATGTTTTTTCTTCAACAGAAATGTAATGATCTGCGGATACAACAACTTAATCCGTCTTTCTGTTCGGCTGCTCCTCCGGTCCGGACGACAGCGATCTGGGTCGCGCGTTTCAGGCCGGAAACGAGACGACGACGACGTCGCCACGGATTGCTTACGGTGGAGAATTCAGCTGATTAGTTGAAGCGCGTTTATGATATAAAGTGGACTATTCCACATGCGTGGCAACCCAGAAAATGTAAGAATAAAGATTAATTAATCAGATACAATAAATATGTTTAAATCGAATTAAATAGAATTAAAAGAGATACATAAATGAATAAACAAATAGATCAATCCATTGATTAATGGCAATAAATGAATACACAAAAGAATGGATGAATAAAAAGATACAAAAAAAACAGGTAAATACATAATTTGGATTGTGATTAAGAATAACAGTAAACAGTAACAATATTTACATTGAGTAATGAATACATGAACAGATGACAAATAAATAGATGCACACAAAAAAAATAATAAAACAAATACATGATCAAATATAATTATAAATCAAATTGATGAACACATACATGAATAGGTATATAAATCATTTCAAACTGGATTAAGAATGAAAATAAATAACAATAAATAAATGGAGTGATAGATATATGAACAGATGGCAAATAAATAGATACATATGTAGATTGAAGCGAACAAATTCTGCAATTTCTTCTTCTTTCTTCTTAAACAATTCTAAAACAAATAAAGAGTTGCACACATAAATAAGTGAGTACATAATTTACATTTTATCAATAATAAAAATTAATAATAGATACATGAAATAATTAATTTACAAACAGAAAAAAAGACGAATTAAGAAATCAAATTAGTAATTAGATAAATTATAAGAAAAATAGATACGCATGTTCATAAATTAGTACATGAATAATTTCAAACGTTTCTAGAATAAAAAACAAAACAATAAATGCAGTAAGTGATAAATACATGAATGAGAAACAAAGGAATTGATAAATGAAATTAAGAAAACAAATTAATAACTAAATACAACTATCAAAAAAAACATACATATATTTCTAAATCAGTACATTGATCATTTAAAATGTTTTGAGAATAATCGTGAAACATAATAAATACAGTCAGTGATAAGTACATGAATAGATGAGAAATATATAAATGAAATTAAGAAAACAAACTAATAATATAAATACAAATTTTATACATACATATGCAGATATGCATGTATATATATATATATATATATATATATATATATATATATATATACATGCATATCTACATACATTCTTCAATAAAATTGTTTAAATTGTTTTGTTTTGAGAATAAAAATAAATGACAATTAGTACATTAAGTGATTAATACGTGAAAAGACACATAGATAAATAGATAAATAAAGTTCAGAAATAAATTGATAATCTAATTCAATAGAATAACAAATAAATACATGTATACGTTAAAAAGTAAATAAATAATTTCAATAATTTAAATGATATTGAGAATAAAATAAATAACAATTAATACATTCAGTGCTAAATTGATGAATAGATGACAAATAAATAATGGATAAATAAAAAGAAAACTAACTCAATGCAATTCTAAAAGGTAAAAAAATAAAAATCCGTCACAATTTCACTACAAAAAGAAAAAAAAGAAATCGCATTGACTTTATGATTACGTCCTCCGTGTCCTGGCGGCCACCCGTTCAAAAAACCTGACTTCCACCAAGAGGGATATCTGGGTGTAGAAATAATCCCTGCTACTATTATTTGATGGCAGTTAGACTCCATGACATCACCCCCCTTCATATCCCGCTGCCTAAATGTTTCCGCCGACAGTCCCGAAGGAAACCGCCGTTTGGTTAAAACACACAACATGTGGCGGCAGGCTCCCCGGCTGGGGGCCGTTAACCGGCTGGAAAATCTGGCTAAATAAAGACCACGTAGCATTTTACCGCTGTCTCAGCGCCGCAGTGCTGCGGGGGGGGGGGGGGGGGGAGGGGGGCGGTCGCAAAAAGAAAAAAAGGCTTACCCTTTTCACGCAGGGCGGGGGCGGGTGTATTCA
>CAAKHD010005080.1:1350-21818 GCA_901007705.1 Fistularia tabacaria | reverse complement strand
GTGTGCTCTTCCGATCTTCCTTCTTGCAGAGCTCCACGCTCTGCCTCCAGCGGCCATTGCCCTTGTACAGATACGCCGCGATGCGCCTGAACTCCACCAGCTGGTGCTTCTCCAACCTCTGCGCCAGAGCCATGGTGTCCAGGTTGTCGTACGCGTCGATGGACGCTCTCAGGCCCTGTGGAGGACACGGATGGAGCGTAAACCCAGGAGGACCAGGGGAGGAGAGCCTCAGCAGAGCCCCCTCTGGTGCCGAGGCTCTCCCGGTTCACATCCTCAGCCCGGCCCGAGGTACAACTAAGACCTGGAGGTTTGATGTCCACGGACGGGGACGCCTGGTAGAACACCAGCTTGCTCTGGACTCTGAGGCTGAAACCAAAGCTGGCCTGGAGGACGAGCGAAGGAGCTGACGGGGAAGCTGACGGCTGCTGTCGTGAGGACCTAGCGAGGTCAGGGAGGAGCACTGACCTGGTAGTCCTCCTCCTCCGTCAGAAGGTTGTTGAGGGCCTCGTTCACAGACTTGTTGTTGTGGCTCTGGACGGACCTCAGGTACGGTTTGACCAGCTTCAGCTGCTGCACCTTGTTGAGCAGAAACGACGAAGGCGTCAGCGGTCGTCATGGTAACAGCAAGGCCAGAAACCCTCGGAGAAGACCACCTTTGAGAAAAAGGCCACGGCTCGGCTGTGGTCCAGCCGAGGAGACAGGACGGTCAGCAGGTCGTTCAGCAGGAGGGGCTTGTACTCCAGGTAGAAGGACAGGGATCTGTAGCAGAGCTCCATGTTGGCAACCTGAGGTTCAACAGCCACGTGTGAAGATCCCAGAGAACGACGTGGAAGGGGATGGTCAGGAGGACCTTCGGCAAGCGTACCTTGGCGATGATGTCCTTGAACAGGCCCTCCTTCCAGGCGTCCGTGGGGTGAGACATCATGGTGAGGACGGCGTTGTCGTACTCCTCGTATTTGTCGTACAGGAAGACCAGCTCCGCCCACAGGTGAGAGTGCTCTGCTGCACGGAGGACCTGCAACGCCCGGGAGACACCGCTGAACATCTGGACTCTGGGATTCCAAGGAGACGGAGCGTCAAAGTGTTGAGGGTCTAAACCAAGAGACGGCAGAGACCCCGATGTTTGACCGGGCGTTCCACCTTTGGGATGTTCACTCTGGACCAGAAGAGCTCCAGGTGCTCCCTCATCTTTTGAGGCTTGAACTTGGAGTAGAGGATGGCCAGCTCTGTGAACATGCCCATGTGCGCTCGCTCCAGACCCAGCGCAGCCTCCAGCAGAGCGATGAGCTCCTCGAAGAAGCCGCGGTCCTGGTAGTAGCTGATCAGGTCCTCCAGCTCGTCGGCGTGGATCACGATGTGGAGACCGCAGATCTGCGCCAGCCGGAACTCCTCGCCGTCCACGCAGGCAAAACACACCTGGTCCACAGGGAGGAGAGGAGGAGCTCCAATCAGAGAGGCTAGAGGGAAAGACCAGAACAGGTGGAGGTCCAGCTCTGGGAAATGACTGCCAGACCAGGAGCTTCTGAACACTACCTGAACAGGGTCTACCTGGACGATGGGTAGAAGGCGTGAGAGTGTGTGTGTGTGTGTGTGTGTGTGTGAGAGAGTGTGTGTGCGTCCACTCCCCGTCTACACACACTTTCATAAAGGAGGTAAGTTCCGACATGTCGGTGGAGAAATCTGGGCCTCCAGGTCTCCTGCGTTACCTCCTTCCAGGTGCGGGTGCTGTTGGCCTTCCTGGCGCTGTCCACAGCCGCCTGGAACTCGCCCAGGTGCACCAGCGTGGAGGCCAGCCGGGAGAAGTTCGACACGTTGTTGTGCAGCAGCTTGGCGGCTTCGTACATGCCCTCCTCGTAGCACCGGTCCCCCACCTGCAGAGAAGGACCACGGTCGGAGGAGGACCACGGCGAGGCCCGGACCTCCCGAGTTCCACCCAGAGCGGCGACGGGACCCCGACCTGCTGGATGTGGGCGTTGTTGGGCCCGCTGACAAACTCCTCCAGCTCGGCCAGGCGGTTGGTCTTCGCCAGAGCGAAGATGAGCTCCGTCTCCACGTACGAGTCCCGGGCCTTCTTCCGTGCCATCTGCAGGAACTTGACCAGGTCCTCCCAGTTATCTGCGGAGGACAGAGCCCTTCTGGAGTCGGTGTCTGAGGAGGCAGCGGCGGGACCTCCCGCCCAGGAGCCGGGCCTTACTGTTCTTGCTGGCGGCGTTGACCACCTCCATGTAGGCCGACGGGTCCACGGCCTTGATGTAGGAGTCGATGGCCTCCTTGACCAGGTCCCTCAGCAGCTGGGCTCGGGCCAGCTGGCTCCACACCGCCGGCTCATTGCAGCGCTCGGCAAACTCGTAGGCCCGGTCCAAGTTCCCGATGTGCTCTATCAGAACCTGCGGAGACGGAGACGACGCAAAGGCGTGTGAGACGGCGTGGGGAGGTTCTCCACAGATGCCGTCCGCCAGGTTCTGCCTTCCCGGGAGGTGACGGTCCCGTACCTGGACGGCCGAGGTGTTGACATCAAACTTCTTGAAAATGGCGAAGGCCTCCTCGAAGAGCTCGTTGCTGATGGCGATGTTGGCGATGTCCGGAGCGTCGTAGTTGTCCAGCCTGCTGATGTACTCCATCACGCGCGTGCGGTCCGCCTTGATGGCTGTCAGAATCAGGAGGTTCTGGAGGTTTCTGGTGAGGAACACGGCAGCCGGGAGTTACTGAGGGACCGCCGTGTTCCGTCCAAACGGCGAGACCTGGCGGCTCCGTCTCCTGAACCTGTGTTCACTGAAGACCGAGTTGTCCAGCACGATCTTCTCCAGCAGCTCGATCAGCTCGTTGGGAAGGTCCGCCGTCATGAAGGCCTTCACGGCGACCGACACCTCCTCCGGGTCCTGGGTCTCCGACAGAGCCGTCTGCACCACCTGACGCCGACGGAGACGGGAAACCGTCCATCAGCACCGAGCCCTCACGGCCCACGAGGGCCCAGGGCTCCTCCCACCTGGTCGATCAGCTGCCTCCTGAAGGGGTTGTTCTCCTCCAGGACGTTGGCCCACAGCTCGGGGTCTTTGCGCCGCACCAGGTAGCGAGCCTGGCTCTTGAACAGGGAGTTGTCGTTGCAGACCTGCAGCAGAGAAGACCACTCAGAAGGTGGAGGTCCACCCACACACACGTGGAGCTGAAGCATGGTCCTGCATCCAGGTGTGACCAGCACTAACTTCTAACCAGCAAGATCACTCCCATAACCAGTGGGATCAGTATTCCAAGCAGCTAGATCACTACCATAACCAGTGGGATTCATATTCTAACCAGCGGGATTACTACTATAACCAGTGGAATCACTACCATAACCAGTGGGATTCAAATTCTAACCAGTGGGATCACTCCTAAAATCAGTGGGATCACTCCTAAAACCAGTGGGATCACTCCTATAACCAGTGGGATCACTACTGTAACCAGTGGGATCATTACTGTAACCAGTGGGATCATTCCTAAAACCAGTGGGATCACTGCTAAAACCAGTGGGATCACTGCTAAAACCAGTGGGATCATTCCTAAAACCAGTGGGATCACTGCTAAAACCAGTGGGATCACTCCTAAAACCAGTGGGATCACTCCTAAAACCAGTGGGATCACTACTAAAACCAGTGGGATCACTACTGTAACCAGTGGGATCACTACTAAAACCAGTGGGATCACTGCTAAAACCAGTGGGATCACTGCTAAAACCAGTGGGATCACTCCTATAACCAGTGGGATCACTACTAAAACCAGTGGGATCACTACTAAAACCAGTGGGATCACTACTGTAACCAGTGGGATCACTCCTAAAACCAGTGGGATCACTCCTATAACCAGTGGGATCACTACTAAAACCAGTGGGATCACTCCTAAAACCAGTGGGATCACTACTGTAACCAGTGGGATCACTCCTATAACCAGTGGGATCACTACTAAAACCAGTGGGATCACTCCTATAACCAGTGGGATCATTACTGTAACCAGTGGGATCACTCCTAAAACCAGTGGGATCACTCCTGTAACCAGTGGGATCACTACTGTAACCAGTGGGATCACTGCTATAACCAGTGGGATCACTACTGTAACCAGTGGGATCACTGCTATAACCAGTGGGATCACTACTGTAACCAGTGGGATCACTCCTATAACCAGTGGAATCAGTATTCTAAGCAGTGAGATCAGTATGACAGTGGGAAAGGTCGGAGGACTTGTCGTTCTCGATATGTCGAAGGCTCCAGACAGGAGCTTCGGCCGCTCCTGGAGGCTGAGGGACGTGAGAAGGTCCCACCTTGATGAGCTCCAGGTCGCAGTGGCCTCTCTCGTAGGCCACGCAGGCCAGGTGGGGGTCCCTCTTCTCGCAGTAGCGTCCCACAACGGCGCTGACGTAGAATTGGTTCTCCTTCAGGAAGCGCTCGGGGCTGTTGTTGCTGTCGATGTAGATCTTGGCCAGGGCGTTGTGGGTGGCCGGCTCCTCGCAGCCCTCCTGGATGCGGGACTCCAACCACGGGAGGAGGAGCTTCAACCTGAGGTATGGACAACACCTTTGAGCTGCAGAGATTCCATCAGGAGATGAAGCCCAGCAGACTGAGAACAAACGCTGCCACAAGAGTCCACGAGATGGCAGTGTAGTGTGTGTGTGTGTGTGTGTGTGTGTGTGTGTGTGTATCCCACAGTCCTGAAGCTCAGGAGATCCTTGGATGTTAAAACGAGAAAACACACGGCGAGAGAGGGAACCCCTGAGGCTGGATTATGGGATGTAAGAAACATCCCGCTCTCTTGGTGACATCAGAGGAACTTCAGTCACCTGAGGAGAAGAGTTTTCACTGGAATACTGGACAGAATAAGCTGCTGTGGAGAAGACCTCAGCATTCTTCTACCTCCCTGTGAAGCTTCTCTTACCAGTGATCTATAACCACACGTTGCTGTCCCCCTTCAGCTGCTTCATCTCGTCAAGCTAAAGACAGACCTGTGGAGAGGAGGAATCACTTTGAGAAGATGTTACCTGTTCCTCTTCTCCACCTCCTCCACCAACTCATCGGTGGAGAACTGGCCTCGAACCACCATGATGAGGTTCTTGATGACGTCCTCAGAGCAGTCTACATCCAGCAGCCCGCCGATCACCACGGGCAAGCGGCTGGGGTTCACCTGGAGACATGAGGAGGAGTCATCAATGTCCTCATCCATTTCCACAAAAAGCTCCCTGGATGGAGCCCGGAAGCCTGAAGGCATCGCTGACGTCCAGAGATGTCAGGAGTCCAGGGGGCAGCGACCAGCCTCCGCTGGTCTCGGTGCTCTCATGAGGTCCCGATCCACGGCCCTCCTCACCTTCTGCACGTAGATCTCGATGTACTTCTGCAGGGTGTTGCGGTAGAGGTAGAGCACCAGGTCGTGCACAAAGTCAAAGCGGTCGCACACGATTATGAGGGGCAGCTGGTCCGTCAGCTTGGCCTCCTGCGAGGAGGAGGAGGAGATGGACGTTCAGGAATCATCTGGCCGGCGTAGTTGTCAACTGGACATCCACACGTGGACCCGGTGCTCACCTTGAGGAAGTTCTTCACCCTCTCCGGGTCGTAGCAGTTGCTCTCCCTGCAGATCCTCTCCACCTCCTTGATCTGCCCCGTCTTGCAGGCCGCTTGGATGTACTTGAAGTGAACGTCGGGCTCCTGGCTGAAGTTCACGATGGAGCCCAGAAAGTAAAACAGGCCTTGAAGGGAGAGCAAAGGAGACGGTTCGTGTCAGCACCGCCCTCTCCGTCCACCCCGGAGGTCACGTCTGCTCTGAGAACATCTGCTCCCGAAGGCTCCTGGGCACGGCTTCAAATCTGATGGATCCCAGCGGTGGCCTTCAAACACCTCCTGTGCCCCTAATTCATGAAGACTGTTTCTGCTTGGACCTTTTTGGATGTTTCTGAGGCCACATCTGGAGTCCTTCTGGAGAAGAAAGTGAGGAACCCTGGCTGGACGACAGCCTGCTAAGACCTAGCTACTGATTGAGGCACTTAAACATCTCAGATGGCCTACACCTACCCTCATAGCTCTTGAAGGACTCAAAGAGCTCCACCAGCACCTGCGTTCCCAGCTGCTCGTGGTACTTGGACGCGACCTGGACACAAAGCTGCAGGTTCTGCCTGATGTTGGCCGACAGCATGGCCTTCAAACACTCCAGCGAGTCCTCCACCGACAAGGAGCCGAAGAAGTTCACCAGCCACTGGAGAGGAGACACGGCGAGGGTCGGGAGAGCGTCAGGCCGGAGAACGCCAGGAGGAGCGGAGGAGGACAGGGAGAAGCGGCAGCTCCTCTCACAGGCAGGACCACCTCTGCAGGCCTACCTCAGGATTGAGAAGATGCGTGTGCACCACGGCCCGTTTGATGTCGTACAGGTCGCTGTAGTGCTCCAGAGCTCTCTGCAGAAGACCCGCCTTCTCGCACAGCTGGGCCACGTGGGCGTGGTCATAGTGCGTGAACATCTGGTTCCCCAGGATGGCGTCAGCAACCTTCACAACGGGTGTGCACAGAAGGTCACGTGGTCTGCAGGAGTCCAGAGCCTAGATCCCAGCACTCACCTGAGGGGCGTGGATCAGGTTCATCTCCAGCAGACGTGTCTGCAGGTGGCCTTCGGCTGGACGGTTGTTCTTCAAGGCGTCCAGCAGGAAGGAGGTGCACTGCTGGATCAGGCTGCCCTCCATGAACACGTCCACGATCTGCAGCGAAGAGCAGAAACAGATGGAACTGAGGACCTCCTGCCCAGCCACAAGAAGTTCATCTGGAGAAGGAGAGAGTCTTCAGGCCACCTGGAACGGAGGAGAAAGCAGGAGACCTGTGGCCTCGGGTTGTCTCGGCTCAGCCGAAGATGGAGACCGACTGGTTTCAACCACCTTTAAGTTATTTATGACCCAAACATCATCCATCAGCAGCTCCAGAAGGTCCTCTCCTCACATCTTCACCTCCAGCCACCCCTGTCAGAGACCAGGTCCCAGCCATCATCTTCATCTTCTGTGAGAACAGCTCCATTCAGAGCACAGTTACGTTTGAATGTTTGGAGCACCTTGGTGGGAGAACATGGACCCTGGAGCTCCCCACTGCTGACATTGCTGGGACATCTGGAGCTCCTCGGGTGGAGCCACCACACCTGCACTCTGCATGCTTCAAAGGCAGGAGAAGCACTCCACGGCTGAGTGTGAAGGACACTTTACCTGGTTGATGTTAGCCAGCGGCTCCTCGTCCTGGACCAGCATCTGGGCGAACTGCAAGCCCTGGTCTGGACTGACCCTCATCACATTCCTCAGCAAGAACACCCAGTCTGGAGTGTAGCCCACCTGCAGGGGCAGAAGATCACCTCAAACATGGAGCTCACACACGCACACTGTCTTCCTGTCTCATGGGAGCACTGTGGAGGTGACGTCAGGGAGAAGAAGGTGAGAACCTGAGAACCCTGATCTCCTGGTGTCCCCATTCAAATTTCAGGCCCCAAAGAGGACTAAGCTGAAGACCTTCTGGTCCAGACTCAGGGTTCTGCTGCCCGTCCCACTGGTCTGACACCCTCAGAAACATCTCAGTCTGCTGACGCTCATGGACCGTGAGCTCCATGATTCCTGATAGAGTCTGAGAAGAAGACGCCCAGTCACAGCTCTGCTCTGAACAGCCCTTTGCCAACCTTCAGCCCGCCCTGGACCTTCTAACAAGAACAATGTAAATATACTCTGGCTGCACGGCTGCATGAAGGTGGGGATCACCTTCACCTTCTCAGGGGACAACCTTTGGACCTGGACTGAAACCAGAAGAGAAGGAGGAGGTTTTTCTCCTGCTCTGGAGGGATCATCTCTGAGGGGCAGCAGCTCCTTCTCCTGGCACAGAGGAGGACAGATTTCTCCACCGTGCAAGCACTGATGTGACCAGCAGAGCAGATGTTTCCACAGCAGATCACAAACTGCACAGGTGGCAGATGATTCCTCAGCTCAGAGGAGAAGGTGTGTGGATCGTCCCCGGGTTCGTACCTTCTTGGCGTACAGGACGATCTTCTGGAACTGGCTGGTCTCGGCGAAGCACTGGATGACTTTGTTGGGGACGTTGGCTCGGAGGTAGACGCTGAGAGCCAGGGTGGGGTCGGAGGTCTTCACCAGGTCCCCCAGCTCCTCGGAGCACTCAAGCTGCAACCACAAGTCACGAGGAGGGTGAGAAGACTGGAAACAGGACCACCCGGTTGGCCTGGTGACCTTCAGGCCACGAAGATAAGGAACAAACATTCTGATAACTTCTCCTGGAGGTACGAAACACGCTTTGCCCATGAAGGCGGAGAACTTTGCTAAAAGGTCCCTTGCACCTGAACCTCGGGTGGTTGTGGATCGGATGAAGGTATAGGACCTTCTCCTCAACCTTCATGGAGCCTAAAAGTGCGATGACTATTAACATAGCAGGGCTCAAATTCATGAAACTGATTCATCAGGAGAAACCCCAGAAGAAGGTGAAACTGGAGGAGCTTCATCTGCTCCACCGACCAGCTTCCTACTCGGACTTTGACCACATCAAGATGAGAGAGCTTTGTTTTGGAGAAGGAGGAGGAGGACAGGGAAAACAAGGAGACAAGTTCCCTTTGCCTGAAACTTGGCCTGATGTTTGTGATGGAACCAGAAGGTGAGGTGACTGCACGCTCAACCCTGACCTGCAGGAGCTCTTCAACCCTTGGGAGGGCAATCTTGCCCCTGAGCAGTTGCTCCTACCTTGTCCTCCTTCAGCCACTTCTCCAGCAGCTGCTTGCGGCCCTGCTGCAGGACAGGTCTGCAGAGTTCCAGGGACTCCAGCTTGTTGAGCTGCCCCTGGTCCAGAAGAATGCCGAAGTACTGCAGGAGTGGAGATGCCTGGCCCGGCTGGGCCGGGACGCTCTGGAACTTACGGATGGTGTCCGCTGTCCGCAGAATACCCTGTGAGGGGGAGAGGACAACGGAGGTGGGGAGAACGCGGAGGAGCAGAGTAGATGTCCCAGGAGCTCCTGGGCCGACAGCTCCTCCATGAAGTCCCCGCCTGGCCGCCCTGGAGGACCCACCTTGGGAGTCGATGCCGCGACCTTGGCAGCCTCCGAGTAGGTCCCCTGGGCAAACAGAGTGTTGAACTTCCTGGCAAAAAGCTCCTCAGCTCCGGCGAGGTTGGACCTCACGGCCATCCTCAAAGCCAGGTCCGGGTTCTGGAGGACGTTGGTGGCGTAGTTGACAATGTTCTCCTCTTCCACGCACACTGACAGGACCTGGCAGCGGATGAAGATGGATACAGCTCAGCAGAGGACAAAGGTACCTCCCCTTCAGGAGCAGGAGGCCAGTCCTCCTACCTGGCCCTTCTTGTTGACCCCGATGATCCCCGAGCTGGCTTCATGAGGAGACGTCACAAAGATGGTTTCTGCACTGATCCGGTTCATGTAGATGCAGACCCCCGACTCCAGGTCATACAGGTGGATGTACCCGTACTTGGTGATCAGGTAGATCACCCCATGTTTGCTACCGATCTGGGGGGTGGGGGGGGCTGTCAATCAAATGGAGATCTAAGACACTGAAAGTCTTGGCCCTGGAGGTCCATCTCACCTGCATGGCCACAGGGAAGTCCGTCTGGGCCTCTGGGGGGAAGAACACGTCCACAGCCTTCTTGGCAAAAGGCTGGTTCCCGGCAGCAGGCTGGCCCACCTCGATGATGTGCAGCTGGAGGACAGGAGGACACGGGCAGAGGTTATTAACCCAGAACCTCTGAGCTGATCTTTGTCTGACACCAAGAATTGCAGCGTTTGGAGGACCTCCAGCAGTCATCCAGGACCTGGACACTTTGTGGTTCTTAACGATCGACAAAGTGTCAAGGGATGGGTGTGGTTTGTGAAGGTCTAAAGTTCAGCTGAAGGAGTCCCAAAGACCAGCTCTACCGACGGTTCCCTTGAACACCTCCAGTCCTTCACACCGAGCCTGGTGCTGGGACATCTGACCCGGGTTTCCAGGGGGTTGGATCTTCTCACCTTGCCTCCGGCCTGGGAGCGCACAGCAAAGCAGAACAGGGTGGAGGCTTTGGTGTTGCCCTCCACCTTGAACTCCCCGAAGGCGGCGGCGTGGCCCTCAATGGGCTGGGAGACCTTCCTCTCCACGGAGTACAGCTGCATGGCTCCAACCACACGGTTCTGCTGCAGAGCATGAAGACATGACATTGGACATCTTTGCAAGAGCCTTTCGGTCATCAGCATTTGCTGTCCAAGGCTGAGAGACCATCACTTGACCTGAGAGACCATCTCATGACCATCTAATGAAATGGAGGCCCAGTTTAGCTACAGCAGCTGCTTGGAGCTGAAGACCCTCTGCAGCTACATGAATGGTGGTTCTGTCATCTCGTCTGAGGGACACCTGGATGAGGGTCTGATTGCAAGTGAACGTTCTCAGAGAGCAGCCTTTTCTCTACCTAGTCCACTGACCCTGCAGGACCAGAGTGCAGCAGCTCAGCATGGGGACAATCATGGACTCTATGTCACGGATGATTCATCGGTGAACCTCCGAAGTAAACGGAGAAACCGAGATCCTCCTGGTTTATTTTCTGGTCTGCTGGACATGAGCTTCCTCCCGAGACCAGGACATGATGGACACCGAGGATATCTCCTCTGAGCGTCCGTGGTGTCCCCTCCTGCTCTCGCGTTGAGGGAGGGAGCAAGGAGGAGGTCTCCACCTACCTGCGCAGAGATCCCAATCAGCAGCAACCACTTCTGCTGCTCATCAGTCCTGTAGTTGATGATCTGACATCCTGCCAGGCTGGCGTGGCGGTCGAAGACCTTGGCGGGCTGGGAGTCCCCCTCCATGCTCCAGTGGAAGACGGCCGTGTCCGTCACCAAGGCCACCGTATTCACCGAAATCCACTTCCAGAACGTGACCTCCTCCGTCATGGTGTGGGCCTTCATCTTACTCTTCATCTCGATGTTGAAAATCTGCAGTGTTTTGGCAGCTGGTGGACAAACAAAGGGAGCTGGTTAGAGTAGTGGGGGGTCAGGGGGCCCCAGAGAACCCGGGGACCCCAGGAACCCAGGAAACCTCGAGCCCAAGGGTCCCGGGGGCCCCGGAGACCCAGGAAACCCCTGGGACCCCGGAGACCCATGTGACCTCAGAGACCCAGGGGCCCCAGGAGACCTTAGGGACCCAGGAGACCCAGGGGACCAAGGGGGCCAAGGGGACCAATAAGGCCCACGGAACCCAGGAGACACAGGGGACCCCGGCTGCTGACAGCACTGGGTTCCAGTCCCTGTGACTCCCATGCTTTGCCGCAGAGCGATGAACGGAGCAGCTCCTCCAGGGCAGCAGGAACAGTGAAGGGCGTGGACCTGGGCAGACATCCATCACGCAAAGCTGATAGCTTCACCCTTTGGACCAAAACTCCGCACAGGGATGTCCATCGGACCAAATCAGGCAGAATCAGGTCTGTCTACGCTTTCAATGGAGCAGGCCTCCACTGGCAGACAGACAGACAGTCAAGAAGACAGACAGACAGACAGACAGGCAGGCAGATGGGAGTGAAGAGATGAATGTAGACTCAAGGAACCGAGTGCCTCGGTGACTGAGCCTGGAGACGCTCCAGGACAGACCTTCACCTTTTCTATGGCCGCTGAATTCAAAGTCATGGCACTTCAGTGGTTTCACAGCCAGTTCACCCGCTATAATCTATATCTTTAACCTACATCCATAGTCTGTTTATAATCTATACCTTTAACCTACAACCATAGTCTATGCCCATAATCTATACCTACAATCTATACCTTTAACCTACATCCATAGTCTGTTTATAATCTATACCTTTGACCGACATCCATAGTCTATGTCTATAATCGATACCTTTAACCTACATCATAGTCTATGTCTATCATCTATACCTAAAATCTATACCTTTAACCTACATCCATAGTCTATTTATAATCTATACCTACAATCTATACCTTTAACCTGCATCCATAGTTTATGACTATAATCTATACCTTTGACCTACATCCATAGTCAATGTCTATCATCTATATCTACAATCTATAATTTTAACCTACATCCATATTCTGTTCATAATGTATTCCTATAATCTATACCTTTAACCTACACCCATAGTCTGTTTATAATCGATACCTTGAACCAAAACACATAGTCTATGTTTATAAACTAAATCTACAATCTATACCTTCTATAATCTATGTCTATAATCTATATCTACATTCTAGACCTTTAACCTACATCCATAATCTATGTCTAGAATCTATACCTTTGACCTACATCCATAGTCTATGTCTATAATCGATACCTACAATCTTTACCTTTAACCTACACCCATAGTCTATGTTTATAATCTATACCTACAATCTATTCCTTTAACTGAAACACATAGTCTATCTTTCCAATCTACATCTATAATCTGTCCCTTTATCCTACATCCATAGACTATGTTTATAATCTTTGTCTACAGTTCATACCTTTAACCTACATCCATAGTCCGTTTATAATCTAAATCTACAATCTATACCATAAATCTACATCCATAGTCGATACCTTCAATCTACATCCAAAGTCTATAGCTCATCTATATCGATAATCTATACCTTTAACCTACATCCATAGTCTATGTCTAGAATCCAAATCTACCATCGATACCTTTAATTTGCATCCATAATCTCTTTCTATAATCTATATCTTTAATCGTCTACCATAGTCTATACCTTTAATCTACATCCATAGTCTATGTCTATCATCTATATCTATAATCTATACCTTTAAACTAAATCTGCAGTCTGTTTTCATAATCTCTACCTTTAACCTACATCAATCGTCTATGTCTATAATCTATACCATTAACCTACATCCATAGTCTATGTCTATCATCTACATCTACCTTCTATACCTTTAAGCAACATCCATAGTCTATGTCTATCATCATTATCTACAATGAGTATCTTTCATCTGCATTTATAGTCTATGTCTCTAGTCCATATCTTTAATCTACATCTCTAATCTATGTCTATCGTCTACATTTGTGCTCACGGTTACTCTGTGGTTATTAAGGTGTAATCTTAGTCTGGTACGACTAATCTTATGTCTGTACGGTGTCTGCCTTCAAATAAAATGCATTACTATAATATAATTATGACAACCTCCATCTATAATCTGCCTGTACGCTACATCTGTAAGTCTATAGTCTACATCTATAATTTTAAGTCAATAGTTCACATCTATAATCTAAGTCTATAGTCTACGTCTATAACCTGTCTCTGGTCTACAACTATAATCTAAGTCTATATTCTTCATCTATAACCTAAGTCTATAGTCTACGTCTATAATCTCGGCCTCTAACCTACTTGTATAGTCTAAGTTCCTTCAGATAAGTGGGGTCCAGGTGCAGCAGAGGAGCAGGTGTGTGTGAAGGCAGACAGGAAGCTGAAGGGGCACCTTCAGAGAAGAACCCCAGGTCTCGGTCTCAGCCAGATGTACCAATCCATGTCTGCTATGATGTGCTCCTACAGCAGGCTGGAGAACACAACGTGTCTTCTGCCAGTATTCTTCAGCCGGGCAGATAAAATCACCTACCAGATATAAAGAAGGTGAGAAGGCCTGGAGGGGGCCTTCAGCATCTCCAGGGTTAATTCTATTTTTTGCTCCTATCTGACTCTTCCTGATCCAGCCTTCAGAAGATTCTGAAGACCTAAAAGCCCTTTTTCATGCTTCCAGCTGCTTACAGATGGATGGTTCTGAACAGGTGACCATGTCTACAAAATGTGGAGGACAACCAGAGGTGTCCAGCCGGCACACGGCTGGACAGCCCAGGTACCATGGTTCTCCAGATGTGGAGCGTGTGGTGCTTAGATGTGAGGACACGGAGGAGCACGCTGAAGGAGCTCTGACCGTACACGGTCTCCTCCTGCTGTAGGCATCTGACCAGGCATACCAGACAACAAGTCATGCTAACACATGTAACCTTCTCATAAAAGCAGCTTGTGTGGCAGCAGGTTGGTTGGAGGCCATCTATCTGCTACCAGGAGGCCTGCAGACAGACGTCTCCTCAACATCTGCCTGGGTCCTGATTGGTTTGGGAGGAGAAGAGCTCTTCGGGCTGGAGGGGCTTTTCTGGAGGCTTCTATGAGACACGGCTACGAGATTCACAAGACAGAGAGGACGGGGAGGACAAGGAGGACGGGGTGCAAACTCACCGTCTGGGAGGCGACAGTAAGCAAAGTGGACAGAGAGCAGACGGTCAGTCAGCTGAGAAGAAGAGGACAAAAGTAGGACAAAAGGGAGAGGCAGACAGAGGACATTGTCCTCAGGGGGCGACAGGAGCTCTGCTGGAGCTGTGAGGGACAACTTCAGGGCAGAATCCCCTGACCATAGAGGCCCACCCTCTCCTCCCGGGAGGCTGCTGGAGATGCTCCTACCTTTCAGGGCGATCACCTTGCTGGCCGGGTTCATGATGGCGCTGTCGGCGGAGATGGGCCTCCTGATGGGGTTGGTGGGGTCCGCCATGTCCACGATGACCACCTGGTTCTGCTCGCCCACCTTCTCCCGGATGCAGATGAACTTGTCAGACTCCATGGTCAGGTAGCTGAAGCCGATGTTGCCGGGGTTCACTCCCAGGTTCTGCAGCTGGAGACGCCACAAAGAGCACTTCAGAGACGCAGAAGCTGGAGTTGTCTTCACCTTCAAACTCCAAACCCCAAGCCGGGAGGACATCTGCAGAAGGTTTAGACGTCAACCAGAATTGGAGGGAACACGGCCCTCAAAACACGTTACTTAGCCTCTCTTCACGGTGAATATAAACATGTCGAGGGACCGTCGGAGAACCTGTTTGTGTTTGTCCTTGAGAAGGTGGGAAAACATTTCTCTCCCACCGACCAGGTCCGACCAGAGGATCAGAGACAGAAAGCCCTTGAGGGCATCTGAGGAGACGTTCACTGCGCTGAAGGGCAACCGCCATGGGAGACAAGTACATCAGAAGGGTTCCTCTGGAGAATAATAATAATAATAATTAATAATTTATACTTTATTAATCCCTCTTGGAGAAATTCGGTCTCTGCATTCAACCCATCATGGCTGAACTTGAGCAGTCGGCTGCCGTCTGCCGGCGCCAGGGGAGCAGTGAGGGGTTCAGTGTCTTCCTCAACAACACTTGGACACACTCAGAGGAGCGGGGAATCCAACCAGGGAGGTTCGGTTCCAAAGACGATCGCTCCACCTCCTGCGCTACGCCGCTGGCGGGAGAGCTTGGACTCTCCAGGGATCTTCTTGAAAAGCAGCTCTCCAAAGGAGCTAATGGGATGGAACCCTGGCCGCTGAGGAGCTGCGGTGCGTTCAAGGACAGATCCACCATCAGACCGTTCCAAGAAGGACCAGCATCTACCTTCTGCAGAGTAGCTGCTGAACGGGGACGCTGTTCCTGCTGTCACCCCCCCCAACACACACACACACACACACACACACACACACACACACACAGCATCAGACAGCATGAGGTAACAGCACAGGAATCCTCCGCTCATCAAAGGAGGCCTCTATCTCCAGATCTCCAGCTGGATGGAGGGTGGCAGCTAAGCGGAGAATGCCGTTCCAAACACGACGTCTGCCAAACAGGAAGGAGCTTGCAGGCCGTGACGGACAGCGGGGAGAAGATCTCAATCACATCTGCTGCAGCCAACGTTCTGAGCCGAACATCAGAGGAGCTTCTGGTGGAGTTTGGGCGGGAAGCTGTCCTCCAGACTGGTCCCTCACAACTGCTTCTACACCTCCAAGCCAGCAAAAGCAGTGACACCGATTGGGACATCCACGATCCAACTTTAACAGGACCAGACCTGCTGGGAGACATGGAAGAAGTCCAGATGATCAGTGAAAACATCTTGGTTGCCGGAGAAGAAGAGGCTTGAATCGTCGTATGACTTGGGACGTCTCCATGTCTTCTGAGGGGTGAAGAGCTGTGATTTAGCTCAGTGTGGAAGATGTTTCAGGTGGCCGAAACACAAAGCTGGAGTTTCATGCCACAGGATTATCTCCTGACAAGGGAGATCCTGGGGGAGGATCCAGGTTCATCTGCTGCATCTCCTTCCTGGCAGCCAAAGCTCTGAGGAGATGGAGGAGGTAATAAAGACCCTGATGGAGGAGATAAGGATGGAGAGGAGGAGGAGCTAGACTGAGACCCTCTGGCTGCTGGGAGGGAGGGGTGTGCTCGTGAGGAAGTGAAGAAAAGACAGAAGATTCTGGAGCGATATATGTTGGGAGAGGAATGGAGGAGGGCGGGACAACCTTCTTCATTCCTGTCCGCTTCAGGGTGGAGCTCCTGACTCACCAGAAGAACAAACACACGCACACACACACACTCAGACTGAAACGCAAGCAGAGATACAACCTACATCTCAAAGGCCCAGACATGTTGCATCAGCAGCTGAGAGCTCCAGGTCCATGAGGCGATCCACGTGCTCCTGCTCCACCACAGAGGAGGAAGAACCTCCTGGAAGGTTCGCTGACATGGAATGTAAAGGGAAGATCATTCCCCACCGTGGCATCAATACAGTGCACTCTATCTATCCTTCCATCTATCCATCCAGCCAGCCATCCATCCATCTCCATCCATCCATCCATCTCCATCTATCCATCATCTCCATCCATCCATCTCCAGCTATCCATCCATCCATCCATCTCCATCTATCCATCCATCCACCATCCATCCAGCCATCCATCTCCATCCATCCATCCATCTCCATCTATCCATCATCCATCCACCCATCCTTCCATCCATCCATCCATCTCCATCCATACATCTCCATCTATCCATCGATCCATCATCCATCCATCCATCTCCATCCATCCATCTCCATCTATCATCTATCCATCCATCCATCTCCATCCATCTCCATCTATCCATCCATCCATCCATCCATCCATCCATCCATCCATCCACCCATCCATCCATCCATCATCCATCATCCATCATCCATCCACCGATCCATCATCCATCCATCTCCATCCATCCATCCATCCTCCTACCCATCCATCGATCCATCCATCCATCCGTCCATCCATCCGTCCATCAGCAGAATTTTCTTTGACAGTCTCATTGATGTCTCCTGAAATGTTCCATGGACATTCTGAAAAGTATTCCAGAGGTAAGATCTGGTGATGAGTATCAGTGTTGGGGAAGAGATGCTTCTGGATGGAGGTCTGTCCAAGCTGCTTCTGGTGGAGGTCTGTCCAAGCTGCTCTTCTGTTGAAGTCTTTCATTACATGGGTCACTCCTAGTCTCAATGAGTCCATCACTAGATGGTTGGACATGTTCTGCTCAGTATGTGTAGATGGTCGGGGTCAGATTGGACCAAATGCAAATGTGGAGGAGCTGTCGAGGTGCTTGACCATGAGATGGTTCAGTGTCTCATGTGGTCAAGGTCCTAACTGAAGTTGCAGAATCATTAGAAGTCATTGCAGCTCATCCTGGACTCACAAGCCCTGGATGAGCATGAAGTTCAAAGCTGAGCTCTTCTCCTCTGAGGGAGGAGCTACACGCTGCTAATGCTGAGCGAACGCTAAGCTAACGCTAACAGAATGGATCCTGTGGCTCAACGTGAACTTCAACATTGGTGGGTCACTCCATCAGCTGAGAGGCAGCAGGACACGTGAACGTCAGCAGGTCAGCAGGTCAGCAGGTCAGCAGGTCAGCAGGTCAGCAGGCCACGTTTGAGCTGAGAAACAGGAGCTGCGATGCTGCATAGCTAGTGCGCCGCAGCGCCGCACAGGCGTCACATGACCCTGACGGCCTTCTCCATGATCCCACCTACACATTCCACAGAAGGTCTCTGCGGCGTGAAGGCCGCAGCGACGCTCTGCTCCCGTCAGCCAGTGAGTCACGCTGACGTGAACCAGCGGCAAAGGCAAACAGGAGAAATGAATGAGCGTGAGAAGACTCATCTCCACCAGGACTTCGGCCGCACGTTCCCACCAGGTGGACGGGACGATTCTTCTCTCCATGTCTCCCTGCTGAGCCCAGACGCAGACACAAGTGTGAGTAGGCCGAGGAGAAAAAGACGAAACAACTTGAGGCCCAAAGTCCTGGGTTTGCAAATTCCAAGCATACTTCCGTCTGTCGGAACTGCTCCGCTCACAGGGGCCACGGCGGGCGGAGAAGGTCCGCTGGAGGTGGAGGTGGAGCACGGCTGCAGAGCACGCTCTCCAGGCACCGTCCTCTCAGTGGGGGGGGGGGGTTGGCAGGCTGGCTACCGGCCCCCCTGGACCGGACGGGCCCAGGAACCAGCAGAAGATCTGCAGGAGGTCTGCAGGAGGCCTCAGTGCCCGCTGGCAGCCCCAGTGGGAGCGTCCAGGGGTCCTGGCTGACAGAAGGGGGGCAACTAGCTGGAGGAGCGGGAGGGAATGGGGGGGGCTTTTTCAAGTGAAAGGCCATTTCACTGCCGGCTGTTTCCATAACAACAGGCTACGGACGATGGTGGCGGGGGGGGGGGTCACAAAGTCCCTCTTTGGCTGCTGTGGGACACCCATTATCACAGTCCAAAGCAGAGAAGAAAGGAGGTCACAGAGGAGATGGTTCTCCTATGCTTCCAATAACTGGCTGTCTGTTTCCCTGGAACGCCCGGACCTTCAGAGGCTGCAACAGAGGACAGAACCACGCTGGTTCTCCTTCAGGAGCTGAGAACATGACAGAAAGAGCCGGGAGATGAAGCTCCTGCTTTGGACGTGGAGAAGGCTGTGACCAAATGACTGAAGTCCAACTCAAGTGTCAGAGGAACACGATGAATACGGGACTGATCTGGAATCTGGGTCAAGACGGCAAGAACGTGCCATCTTCACCTCTGAGGTCTCCTGGAGGGACTGAAGAAGACTCGTGAGGAAATGGGGATCCAAGTGTCCTCTGGGTGGTCAGAAGATCAGCATTCGTTGGCCTCCACAGAGAGGACAACCGTTGGGTGTCAGAACATAAACCCGATGACAGGACTGAAGACCAAATCTGCCCACCATGATATTTG
This sequence comes from Fistularia tabacaria, assembly GCA_901007705.1. Classification (NCBI taxonomy): domain Eukaryota; kingdom Metazoa; phylum Chordata; class Actinopteri; order Syngnathiformes; family Fistulariidae; genus Fistularia; species Fistularia tabacaria. Next base: position 2,822 of record CAAKHD010005080.1, on the reverse strand, counting down.
ATGAGTCAGCCTCCATCATGCAGTCCAGAGGAGCTTCAGCGGAGTAGAAGACGATCCGGGGGTTGAGATGGTCCAGCCAGTGATGCCAACGGACGAGCGGCTTTGACCCCTGAACGCCTCACTGACACTTGGACCATGCTGGGTCTGCCTCAGGCCTGCTAGAAGATGATTCATGCACAGGTGGAGCGACGAGACACTGAGAGATTCTGCAGAGTCACTGCACCATCTCACCCTCCAGATGAAGTCACCTGAGGTCACTGACATCACGAAGACAAGATGATGTCAAGCAAGGCAGCGTTCTCCTCTGTGACTGCCATCAGAACGCCGGAGACCACCTTCCTCCACTTCAGAGAGGTCCTGACACCTGCATCAGACCCAGGAGGAACTATAGGCCAGCCTCTGGTGGAGAAGGCCCTGGAGCAGCTGGAGACTCCCCAGCAGTCCAGAACAAGACAAGCACCAGTGGTCCACCGGGCTCAGGCCCGAGGCCCTCAGCTGAGCCCGGACACCCGCAGCCCCCGCAGCCCCCGCAGCCCCCGCCGGCGTCACGACCGGAGAGGCCAGGCGGTGCTTCCGCCTGGAGGTTAAAAAAACTGCGGCGTATCCAAACACACACACACACACACACACACACACACACACAGAGAGTTCCGCAAAGGGCCGAACCCCCGGCCAGCGGCAGGGACCAGGAACAAGACCAGAACCAAGGATCAGGACCAGGACTGGGACCAAGTTCGGTCTCAGGCGCCGTGTCCGTAGTGTGCCCCTGAGCCCCCCCGGTCGCCCCCGGGCCCCTCAGCCCACCCACCCGGGTTAAATGCGACATGAGCCGCCCGTGTGCTCCGCTCCCCCGGGGGCTCCCCCGGAGCTCCGCGGCACCTCCGGGGATCCTCCGGTCCTCCGCGGCTCTCCTCCCCGGCCCTCCGCGGCTCCTTACCTGCAGATGCTCCTGGAAGCGGATAGGCAGGATCTGAGCCATGTTCTGGAGCTTCTCCGCCGGAGGAACCGGAGGGAGTCTTCGTCAGTGTGCGGCGGGAGGGCTGGGCGGCGGCGGCGGCGGCGGCGGCTCACAGATCCGACGCCGGCTCTCAGTCAGCGGCCCCCTGCGCCGGCCGCGGATCGGCTCCGCGCCTCCGCCGAGAAAACTAGTCCACCGGAACCGCTCCTCTGCGCCGCTGCTGACGGAACGCGACGCTCCGCGGACCCGCGCCGGCTCCCCGAGGTTGAGCGCCGGCCGCCCGGAGCTTCCCACCCGGCCTCGGCGTGTCACGGCCGCCTTGTTGCGTCCAGCGTCTCCTCCGTCACCGCAGCGGGGTCCGCCGTGCGGCGCGTACCCCTCCGCCGCCCCGCCCCGCCCCGCCCCGCGGCCTCAGGCCCCCCACGGATCACGCATGGAGTCTCACGCGCCTCTTGGCGATTCGCGCACGGTCACGCACGACACGCGCCTTGACAGACACACAACTAGAAAAAGA
>CAAKHD010005078.1:11241-34570 GCA_901007705.1 Fistularia tabacaria | reverse complement strand
CGCACCCACACCCACCACCACACCCGCCCACACGCACTTTCACACACACTCACACCCGCTCGCACACACACACACACACACACACACACACACACACACACACACATGCACACACACACAGAAGTTGAATGAATTAGATAATTGTTCTGTAACTGTCGTGCACCTGATGACAAATGTGCAACTCTGGATGGATGGATGATGGATGGATGGATGGATGGATGGATGGATGGATGGATGGATGGATGGATGATGGATGGATGGATGGATGGATGGATGGAGGGACAGATGGATGGATGGATGGACGGTTGGATGGATGGAAGGATGGATAGATGGATGACAGATGGATGGATGGATGGGTGGATGGATGGATGGATGGATGGATGGATGGATGGATGGATGGATGGATGGATGGATCAATGGATGGATGGATGAATCTATGGATGGATGATGGATGGATGGATCAATGGATGGATGGATGAATCTATGGATGGATGGATGGATGGATGGATGGATGGATCTATGGATGGATGGATGGATGGATGGATGGATCTATGGATGGATGGATGGATGTATGGATGATGGATGGATGGATCTATGGATGGATGATGGATGGATGGATCTATGATGGATGATGGATGGATAGATCTATGGATGGATGGATCTATGGATGGATGATGGATGGATGGATCTATGGATGGATGGATCTATGGATGGATCAATGGATGGATGGATGGATGGATTTATGGATGGATGGATGGATGGATGGATGGATGGATGGATGGATGGATGGATGGATGGATGGTTGCTGGGTGGGTGGTAGGGTGGATGGGTGGATGGGTGGATGGATGGATGGATGGATGGATGGATGGATGGATGGATGGATGGATGGATAATTGATGGATGGATGGAAGGATGGATAAATTGATGGATGGATGGATGGAAGGATGGATGGATGGATGGATGGATAAATGGATGGATGGATGGATAAATGGATGGATGGAAGGATGGATGGATGGAAGGGAGGATGGATGGATGGATGGATGGATGGATGGATGGATGGATGGATGGATGGATGGATGGATGGATGGATGGATGGATGGATGGATGGATGGATGGATGGATGGATGGATGGATGGATGGATGGATGGATGGATGGATGGATGGAGCCCCAACTAAAAGATAAACATAACAATTTGACTTCTGATGCATGTCGTGTGTTTTACTTGGTTTTATGGTGTTGTTTGTCAAATACGACCCCTTCCCATCACACATTCTCTTCCCTGCCTGACACAGTAGATGTATGGGTGTGGTGTTTTGGTCCTGTGGTTTGCTTGGTGCTGCTGCTGCTCCTCACCCCCAGCCTGCCATGTGCTCCTGTTTATTGGTGTGTTTGCGGAGCGGAGTCAAATACTTAACTGCAGTGTTTGGTAACTGGAACATGTTGGGAGAAAAAATCAATATCCCATTCATGTCAGCAGAGAGAATCTGGGCGACGCTACAGGGACAAAAAAAGAGAAATGATTGACGGACTGTCTGAAACTTCGAGGATTTGAGGAACACCGGGTTGTTCTTACTGATTTAACAAGTCCTTTTCTGGTCGCTCCCACACCAGACTTCACCGTCCCGTTGTTACCAAATCAGCTCAGCCTTATTAAGGAGAAGTCCAACGGCGGACTTTGAAGGACAGCCCTCTGCGGAGGCGTTCACATCATTTGATTTTGCCGCCTGCGTTGACAGCCCTTCGATTCCACCACGAGTCACTAATTGAAATGAGTCCACTAACTATCTTATCACCGCTCTTGGCTTTCGGTGTCAGGTACAAGACAAGGATAACCTCGAGGGTATCAGCTTGTGCAGCTCAGGAAATGGCTTTACCCGGCGGACGCAGGAAGCATGTTGTAAGCCGGCGACGGAAGAATTAGGGCAGAATTTGACGGCGGCGGTTGGCCACTTCCAGTGGACTGAACCCTCACTTGTTTTCCCACTTCAGCTAATCTCGGGGATCATTAGAGCTGCGGGGACTTCTAAATGAAAACGCAGGTCTCATTTGCAGCTTTCACTCAATATTCTAATGCAACGGGACGCCGACTCCATCTGCCAGGTACTTTACATGTCCTCCAGCAGCTCCACCAATTCACGATGGAATATAAATATACTAGATTAGATTCCGCGCGGCGGCGGCGGCGGCCTCGTGCCACTGTGGGATCCACACGTCCTCCGAGGTGAATTTGAAATAAACAATTCTGACAAAAATAATTGTTTCTGGAAGTAAGCGAGCCAGCTTTTCACACTCATACGAGATACGGCGTAGAAGCTACCGGCTCTGTCATCGAGCGCATCATTACGCAATTAGACAGAATATTGACCGACGCGTGTGTCGACGTGAACGTATTTGATTTCCATTAGCATGTAGCTTTGCGCCGTGCTCCTGCAGAGCGGCTGCCTGCGCCCCAGCTCTCTCCATCATCTTGTGCCCTGAATACAGACGAAGGCGTTTGCCGCTGCATGCGTTTGATCTCAGCAGGACAAAGACTTTGTGCTTCCTGTTGGCCGTGGACCCGCCGTCCCTTTTTCCTTTTTCCGCCCCGCATGTTTAAACTGTTCCACCAGCATTGTGTCGCCGTGGCAGGGAAGAGACCCGGACGGGCCGAAGGCTAGGTTAGCGGGCCGCGTGTGTTTGTCAAATCAGAAATGTTTGGGCTCTGCAGCAGAAACAAAGAGGCCAAACGAGGTTAGCGAGTGCTGATGATGTCACAGCAGCCACCCATGTGATTGGCCCTCTGGACCCTTTTCACCAGAGAACATCGAAAACAGACAGATTTAAATGACCGACTAAGTTTATCCGAGCACTTGTGCGACTTCCAGAGCAGCGTCCCCCTCCTGGCCATTCCATCCCAATTCCGACCTCCGCGGCCGCAGCAGATATTCAGAGAGAATGCCCGGAAGTCCCTCTGGTGACCATGGATACGTCTTTGCGTGAAATCCAAGTTCAGGTCCGGCGAGGCTCAAAAAACATCTATCCAACCACAGAAACCATGCCTGTAAGTCTAGGAGAGCCTCCTCCACCAGAGCCCTCGGGGACGGCCAACCACCGCCGCCTCTTGCGGACACGTATGCTCTTGCGGAAACTTGTTGCTCCCTCCACCAAGATATTCCGAGGGCAAGTTTTGAGGACATCGGCTTTGTGACATGGTGTTCATGGGCATCTTCAGCATCTTCAGTGAGATGGCGCTGGATTGCACGGTTCCTCATCTGTGTGTGTGTGTGTGTGTGTGTGTGTGTGTGTGTGTGTGTGTGTGTGTGTGTGTGGCGGGGGGGCCTGAGGACAAGCTGTGGCATCTTCTATTTAAAGCTGGCCCTCCAGGTCGGGACACCCCGTCAGAGTGAGAGGCTCTCCAGGTCTGACAGAGATGGTCCCTGGGGGTCCTCGCATACGGGGTTATTTGGAGCCCTCCCACCAGATGTTCTTTTTGAAGTGAGCTCGCCGGGAACAGAGGAGAAGCTGCAACCAGTTTCATCCCACCCGGCGTGTGTGTGTGTGTGTGTGCGCGTGTGTGTGTGCGTGTGCACGCTCACACACTCGCTAAGGAACCCGTGGTCCAAGCTCCTCTGAGCTGCTGCTGTCAGCAACTATAACAGTGACACTGTATTCAGCAGCTTCAGGAGATGGACTCGACAAGATGAAACACTGGTGAGGAAGTGTGTGTGTGAGTGTGTGTGTGTGTGTGTGTGTGTGAGACCTTGCATGGCTCTATAACATCTGCATAATACATAACTTTCCCTGAACGTATTGAATATAAACTCCCCTTTCTCATTTTTTTCACCAGTGTTTTTATTAATATTATGGAGATGAATGAATGCATTATTCATTCAGTCACTGTCTCTTGCTTATCCTGCGGTCGGGGTTGCGGGGGGGGGCTTCCCCAGCTGGAGTCGGGGTTCACCCCGGACCGATGACGGGGCCACTTTTAGAGACATCCAAGCATTCACGCGCCCGGGCGATATCGGGCCTCCAAACGAGCTGCGGCGTGTTTTTGGACTGAACGCATCCTTCAGATGATGAGCGTCACCGGGCTTTTCATCTGAGGTGTGAATGCACGGCCTCTTCTTCTTCCAGACGACCAGCAGACGGCGGGATCCGAGATTTCTGTCGTCCGAGTATTTCTTTCCTGAGGATAGAGAAGGTGTCGTCGTTTATCTGAAAACGTGCTAATAGAAATAGCCCCTAATAGTAGCTGTTTGGGTCGCCGGAGCCCAGAAACGGAGCTCCGTGCAGGACTGCTCTGTTCGCACACACGCCGGGATGTGCCGAATCACATTTATGCTAGCACTGGAATATTAGCACGAAGCTAGTCGTCGTTACCTTTGCAGCGGAGAGGGCGAGAAACTCCAGGATACCACCGCCGCTGCCTCCCACCCCCCCGAACCCTTCGGCCTTCCTGCATCGCCTGCTAAGGAGTCCATTAGAGGCGGCTCTCCGCTGGCCGGGAGACGATGAAGCTGAGATTGCGACGACGGCGGGCTCGCCTGCAAACGTGCGGCGGCTCGGCGCGGAAGGGAAGCAGACGTGGAGCAAGAGAAGGGAAGCGGAACAGAGGTTGGGAGAAAAAAGTCAATACGCTGAAATGTTCTTGGAAGTGAATATGAAAGCGGCAGGCGAGGTCAGAGCCGCGAGAATGTAAATCAGCGGAGGATCGATCTGCGGCTCTTTAATAAGACTGAAACCCTGCAGAGGCCGAGCAGGAACACAAAATACATTGCACTGAAAAATAGAGTTGTGTTTGCTCAGGTTGTAAAAGGACTACATGAACTTTAGTCCTGCAAACACGACCCGGGTGTGATGGGTGTGTCCGGTGGAAGCGCTGCGTCCGGACCTGCAGTCCAGGAAACGCCCTGCACGTTCACACACGGCGTTTTTGACTCCAACTTCAACGGTTTCCGAAGTTCAGTCCAAGGTGTTATTTGTAACCACGGCCAGACCGGCTCGATCAACAAATCAGAGCTGCGCCAAAGCGGCAGCATTCAGACCTCAACCTTTAATTTTCCGTCCGAGCCGCAGGGCAGCGGCGCCGTAAAAAATGGATTCGGGGGCAATTTATTGCGGTATTTCTTCGGCCAGATGTGCAATAAAGCTCTGCCACTCAGTCCGAGGAGGATCTTATGGAAAGGCTAGTTATTTTTGCGTAATTGAACGGCTGAGATTGGGTTTCGCTTCACTTTGCCTGCTGCGTGTGTGTGTGTGTGTGTGTGTGTGTGTGTGTGTGTGGGTTGCAGGAGATGGAGTGGAGGTCCAGTGGACTGGCAGCTCTCTGGTGGTGCTGGGGGTGGGGGCTCTGCAGAGGAGGCTGGTATCTGGGTGATATGTGGGAGGTGTACCTGACAGCTGCTGCCGGTGAAATAACTACCTCCAGAGCGCCAACGCCGGCCGACCTTTCCGGCTGAGAAAAATCCTGCTTCTCTCTTCAGGATTTAACGGTTGCAAATGTTAGAGTCCTACGCGCGTGACTGGAACTGCCCACATCCGCCGCCTGACGACGGCGCTTTGGGTTGTGAATGTCTGCGGGACGACGGGGCGGCGCCTGCGTCCGGGCAGTGGCTCTTCTTGAAATCAAGCAGGATGAACGAGGCAGTGGCAGGTGACGGTGCAGGGTGAACCCCGGCAGGCCTCCTGCAACCCTGTCTGCAGGAGAAGGAACGAATGAAGTTCCCAACGGGGCGATGCCATGGCAAAACATGAAGCTGACGAGGAAATAGCGAAAAACAAACAAAGCGGCAGTTCAAAAGGGCAGGAGAGATCCTGGGGAAGGAACCTTCGGCGGCGGCGGAGCCGAGGGCGGGACGAGGAATTGCCGGCCGCGCCGCGGCCGTACGTTGACGGCCTCCTCGGTATTTTCTCCGCCGCGCACGCTCAGCATCGGCCGGCTCGTGAGTCACGGCGGCCCGGGAGCGTTCGAGCGAGGGCTCGGGTTTGTAATCCCCGAGAAACGGCGCGCGGAGCCGCGGTCGGCCCGCGGGGGCCAAACATGCATCAGTCAGACGCTCTTAACACTCAAACGCTCTCGTCGTCCTTGGGGGCGCGTGACGGCGTCGAAGGCAGCGGCGGGAACGTTCACACGCCTGTAGAAGGTTTGGTAGAAAGCGGAGTGGGTGGGAGGAGGCAAGGCGTCGAACTCCGGAGCGCGTCTTCGTGTAGGCGGCCCTCGGCGGTGTGGGCCTGCCTTCGCTCTCTGAAGCGTAAAGCAGCTCCGTTGCAGCGCTGGAGGTGAATGTTTTCTCTCTGTGGCTGAAAATACCTTCAACGCTGTCTCCAACATACCCTCCTCTCCACCGCCCCGGTCACACCGACATGTTGCCAGGATACTTGGACTTTGCGTGGAGCGCACATGCAGCCGGGAGAAGATCTTATTCCATAACTCTTCTTCTCAACAAGCGTTAACCAGGACCTGGATGACTGAGAACCTGCACGGACGTCTCATTCCGCCCAGCTGGATTACTGAGGTCTTTACATCCCAGCATCGTTGTGATGGAGATCAGCTTGCTTGTCGAGGACGGCGCTGGAGAAGAGATGGACTGGTACATGGATATCAAAACGACAGCATCGCGCGCATCTGCAGACGCTCTCAGCTCAACTCATGCACTCATTTTACAGATCACACAACAACCCCCCCCAACACACACACACACACACACACACACACACTCCATAAATCACATCACCCAGATCACTGGGCGGGTGAATCATCAGACGTGGTCACACACTCCTGCACCTGCCTCTGACGTCGAGTCTCTGCACTGGAAAAAATCAGGGGCTCTAAATCGGTCTCTGCTTTGCGTTACTTTGGAGTGTCTGTTTGGATCCTGTCATTGGATGTCGCTGTGAAGGCGGTGCAAAACAATCGGAGGTTTATTTGGAACATGAACGTATGAAACTAAATCTATAGATCTAAAATGAGCTTCAAGATGTGTCGAAGACTGGATATACGGGCTCTTTTCGATGTCGGCACGAGACGGAGGTTTCCAGGATCCCCACGAAACAAATACCAGAGGGCTGAACTTCGCACCATCATTACCATCAGGGTCGTGTTGCTGTCCTCAGGATTCTGCTAGAAATATCGATTTAGTTTCAGCGCGTCATTAAATGCGGGTACGGGATGATTTTTGAAGAGCACTCACACGAACGAGGGCATTTGTCGGTGTATTCGTGTGGTTTTTGGTTTCTTCCATTTGGACTTCTGGGTTCAAATCCCTCCCTAAACTCGTTTGCTCCCGCCGACATGAGCGGGGCTCCGGCAGCCTTCGGGCTGATCTTCAGAGCCTCCGGGAGGAGTTTGTAAAAGGTCTGCTGGCAGTGTCCTTCACCTCTGCTCTCGGTTTAGCGTTGCGGTTCAGCGTTATTAGCTCCTTCTCAAGGTGCAGAGTTTCTGCCGCCACACTTCAAATCTAACCTTGCCAGCCGTCGGCGGACGCGAGGTGGTCACGTCCTTCTTGAAGAGTCCGTGCTCTTGTCGGCGGCACATAGGAGCGGCGGACCATGGCTTCGCTTCCCAGACACAACCTTCTCCTGCAGGTTTCCAACAACCTCCTGGGTGAGGAGGCGGGATCCCTGCTTCTGAAATCATCTCCAGAATCAAATCACCAAATTGCACATATGCCGGGGCTCCTTTGGATTCTGGGTGGTCTGACCATGTTCTCGGCACCGAGGAGGACACGCTTGGCTCCGCCGGTGCTCTCGGACTTCCATCGTGTTTCGGACGCGGCCGCTTCCAGCAGCAGTGGTTTTCCCCCCTCCGCCAAAACACTCCTCCAAGCATTCGAGGACATTCCCGTCTTTCTTTGGCTCCAGATCCTGGAGCCATTAATCTTTACTTCTCACGACGTCTGGCTGATCTTTAAGTCGTCCTGCAACGGGCGATGATATTGAGCCTGTGCGAGCGGCGATGAAACCGCCCAAGAGAGGCTGAGGGTTTTTCGAAGCGCGGAGTCGGAGGATGTTCAGGGACGTGCGGTTTATGACTTCCTCAAGGCAGCATGGATTGTTTTGTGCAAACTCTGTTCTTCTGGGATCTCCCGGGGCTGCAGGAAATGAGGCACCTGCCGATGGGCCTTGAGATTCACACGTCAGCTCCTGATGCCTCCGTCAGCATTTGTTCCCAACGCCGGGCGGCAGAAGTTTCCTCCGCAAAGTTCCAAACAAGAGCAATAATGAACCTGTGGTCTTGGCTGGACGGGACTTCCCGGTCCGTTCTGGCGTCTCCACAGCCAATCATCTGCCTCCATCCAACCCAGCAAACCCCCTGTCCTCTTCCCCTCCATCCATGAACCTCCTCCAGACCTCCTGCCTGAAAACTCCAACTTCAGCATCCTCCACCCAGATCTTCTCCAGCCCTCCTCCGTCCATGTCCACTCCGTGTCAGTCCATCTTTATCTCCAGAACATCTACCGCGTGCTGTCCCTCTGATGGACTCCTTCCTGATCCTCTCCGTCCTCCTCGCTCCCAGAGAACCTCCACATCTCCAGCTCTGCCTCCTGTCTCCAGCCCAGACACTGTGGCTGCTCTCACCTCCATCTTCTCCGCCTTTCCTGTCCTCCTGGCTGATGCTCCATCACGTTTGGCACGTTCCTCCATGCGTCCCAGCCTGCCTGCCCACGTTCAACTTGTTAGAGATGAAGAATTACTTTAATTAATCTCCAGAAAACCACTTCATGTAAGAAGAAAAAAAGTCTTTGTTTAAAATAAATGGTAAATTTCCATTTCCAACAAAGAATGGATGATGATGGATAAATAGAGGCTTTCCAGTAAAATGTAGACTTTGCCCACAAGCGAGACGTCTAAGCTTTTATGATTAGAAGGTCTTTGACCGCTGTTTGCATATTCCATACACTATTAGTATGCACACACACACACACACACACACACACTTCACACCCATTATCCGCCTTCCTGCGCTGTTACATTAGCTCAACAAGTCATTAACGACACAGCGATATGAACTATTTATACCAGCCGTTATCTTCCTGCATGTCCAGTATGTATTGGTATTGATCCGCTATCCATCTCGGAATCGATACAGTCTGGCAGATATTCAAAGCAGCTCCACTCTACCGTCCTTGACGGCTACGACGAGACCATCAAAACATCTTCCAACCGCTCGACTGCTGGTCGAAAGGCCCCCCCAAAAAAAGTCGTCGTGAGTCATCTTCTGCGTGAACCCTCTGTGGTTCCACGTTATCCCGTGTCATCATCAGGAGACCCCGACTCCAGGAAGCCTCCACTGATGAGCCGGGCTTTATTTCCTCGGCGGTTGTTCTCGCCTCGCTGAAGCGTCACTAAGGGAGAGTTAGGAGGCCATTAATGTTCCCCATCATTACCCTGCTTGTTGGTAGATGGTGCAAATCCTCACCGAAGAGCCGACCGGCGCTGCCAGAGGCTGCGATTCTCCCCAACGTAGAAATGTGTTGGTTTCACGGTGATGATTGTGTTGCTGCCTCAGCTGTATTTTCTGATGCATCATAATTAATGTCATGTCATCCACCGCGAAGACAAAAGAACAATTCTTCTGTGAAAGTGTGCAAACGGAGCGCGTGTCCTGAACGTGGGGGGGATTCTGCCGTTCACATGAAATGAACGAAGGCGGGACGGCGGACGCTCGTATGTTGCGCTGAACTGAGAACTGAGAACAACACAGGAGCTAATTGGACCGGAAAGCCACGTCCCTTCAGAAGGGACGGCTGTTAATGCGGCTTTTAATATTAACGCTCTTTAAATAAGTCAGCTGTCTTATTCCAGGAATGCACAATTAATGTACAGTTTTTACACTCCCATCGCTGACCAAGGGGAAGGCAAGCGTTTACATCGTTGAGCAGCGCTTAGCACCTCTGCCTCGCAGCCAGAAGGTCCCTGCTTGGATTCCCACAGGAGGCCTTCCTGTGCGGAGCTTCCATGTTCTCCCCGTGGGGTGCCTCAGGGTTCTCCGGGTTCCTCCCTCCAGTCCAAACACATGCAGGAGCTTCACTGGAGACCCTGCGCGGTGGGACTGATCGGGATGAGCTCCGAGCTCCGGCGGACCGAGCGTACGGATGAGCCACGGATGGACCAATGAATCTGTTTCTCGGCGCTCAGGTGTCCTCGGACGCCGAGCCTCCTGCCGCCTTTTCTCAATCGCACAAACGTTGTCGTCAGATGATTCCCAGCGCATTGAATCAAACACCGTCACGTCCACTGGAAAACACCGTCCGCCTCTCTCCTCTCATTGGGCGGCGGAGACTCCTCCGAGCCGTCCTGCTGCTCACGGGCCACGGGTCTGTCGGGAGAAACGCCGTTATGTCTTTACGATCGCGTTAAGAAATGCATTATTTACGACGGCCGGCTCAGCCCGGCTGTTCCCAGCAGCGTCTCCGAGCTGCCACATTATGGAGGCGCATTAAGACCGGCTGTAATGGCCTCCTTTTGCACCTCAGCCAAGTGTAAGTGCTGTCGACGGCCTCCCGGCCGCCGGCGCCACTGCCGGGGCGGACCTCGCGCCGCACGTCGGCGGGCCCATATTTAGCGTGCATGCGATTGGACGTGCTGAAAGGAGCGACGCCCGGGGGCGGACGTTTTTTAAAAACAAATTTTATTTGCCGCTCGTGCGCCTCCCAACGGCCGGCCATTAGGACAAATGAAAGCTGATGTGGAATTGATGAGTTTGTTTTCAATGGCAATTCTCACGACGTCCTGCGAGGTCCTTAATCACAGCAAAAGGAATCCTTTCAGACCAAATCTATTTATGTCACTTCTCATCGCAGCAGATGAGATGTGATTGGCCTCGCAGAGGGTGGAGAGACACCAATCAGCATTCAGCTGACGGAGCAAATAAATGGACCGGAGCAGAGGAGGGAGCTGCAGTCAATAAGCCGCAGTTTGTCTTTTTGAACGCCCGCCGGCTGTGCTCCGGGAGGGGCCTCCACGCGGGGAACGGAGATACCGAGCCGGAAGGAAACAACGGGCCACACAAACCCTCTGCCGTTCACTTGTCGTTCTGCCGCTGAGGAGAATTGATTTTCGAGAGAGAGCGGGCGGGGAAACATGAGTTCGGTAAAACAAGCGAATCAGAGGAGATTAGCACTTTGCTGCTCATTCATAATTTAATTTATCTTTTCATTTACTTTCTTAAATGCCTTTTTAATCCCTTGCGGGAAACAACTCCTCTGCAGTTTTTACCGGCCAAGGACCGACGGTGGAGGAGGTTTGAGGAGGTCCGGTGTCACTCCGGGTTCTTCTGCTTCTGCCTCAGATCTTCTGGTCCTGCTCCCACCACCTGAGCCCTGCCGCCCCTCAAATGATTCAGGACCGGTAGCTGTGTTTCTTGTCCGCTCCTCTTCGCCTCAGGGTGTTGTGGGCTTTCGAACCTACTGGGATTTGGTGTTTGTTGAAAAGCCCTCTGAGTTTTTCCAAAATCCCAGCGATGTTTGGATCTGCAGTGTCCTGGCTTTTCTACTTGGCTTCCTCCTGCTCCGTGTCCTTCTCAGTTTGTGCGGCCACGACATTTGAAGTCTCTCGGAACGCGTTGCGCCGTGTTGTGTCGATGTTTGTGTCGATGTTTGTGTCGATGTTTGTGTCGATGTTTGTGTCGATGTTTGTGTCGATGTTTGTGTCGATGTTTGTGTCGATGTTTGTGTCGATGTTTGTGTCGATGGCCCGACGGCCCTCGCTTATGACGCTGCTTGACCTGGAGGATGGACGACCTTCGCAGAGACTTCTCATGCTTTTACCACAGGTGGCTCGTCCTCGTCCTCGTCCTCGTCCTCGTCCGGCGTGCTTTCCCTCCTTTGACGAGGAGCACGGAGCGAGAAGGTCTGGTTTGTGTGACAAAGAGCAGCGGAGAATCAGAACAGAGCAAATCTAGACCTGGAGCGATTCCGTAGGATCGGCCTTCGTCGGTCCCGCGGTGAGGGTGGATATTCTGGAAGAAGTGGCGTGATCTCCTGAACTCCACGTTCATGTTTGGTCGGCACGCTGCTGTGGAAGATTCATCCTTTCACACGCTCGGCCTGTTCTGGCCTTCAAGATGCCGCTAATGAAAGTGTGCAGTCATTTTTTTCTCCTTGGGTTTGACACTTCTCACCTCCTCGCACTTAAAGTGCAATTCAACCGCAGCCGCTTCCCGCAGGAACCGGGAACCTCCCGAGAAACGATTTCCACCACAGTAAACACGGTCTGAATGTTCTTCCCGGGTTATTGATTTACCTCCCTGCGAATGTTCCTGATAAGGGGTGGTTCTTTCCAAACGCGCAGGACCCGGGGGGCCCGGCGCTCGCAGCTCTGAACGGGTTTGATTCGTTTAGCAACCGCAGCATTTGATTTCATGTGCCAGGTTTAAAAGCTAACTGTTATTTGCCCTGAAGAATCGGGAGAAACACGCTGAGCGTCATTGGATACATTTCTGTAATCTGGGTGGATTTCGAGCCGCGTAAACACACAAATGTCTCTAATGCAAACTGCAGGAACACCCGGTTCTGGTGAGTCGGCCCGTCCGTCCGTCCGTCTGTCCTACCGTCCGGTTTCTGACATTTCGTGTGGTGTTGGGTGGTGGAGGCAGCGGCCCGAGTGAGGACATCCAGACCTCACCTTTGGGACTCGGAGCCCAGAGACCTCGGCCCTCCGGTGTGTCCCCGGAGCCTCCTCCTGGGGTCTACACCTCCTGCACCTCCTGCACCTCCTGCACCTCCTGCACCTCCTGCACCTCCTGCACCACGGCAACACCTCACCAAGGTGGCCTCCCGACCAGACTCCCAAACCTCCTGTGGCTCTTTTCGATGCAGAGGAGCAGCAGCTCTGCTCTGAGCCCCTCCTGCAAGGGTTTCTCAGGGAGAACCCAGACAGCCTGTAGACGAGACCCATTTGGACCTCCTGCATCCATGATCTCCTACTTTCGGTCACCGCAGCTCGTGACCCGAGGTGAGGCCAGGAGCGTCGATCACCTCGGAAATCAATCAGGTTTGGTGCGGGAGCTCCACCTTCCTCCGGCCCAGGACTGCGCCCTCCCATCCGGAGGTGCTGCTCTTCATCCCGGCGGCTTCACGTCGGGCTGCGAACCCCTCCAGCCAGAGCCGCGGATCACGGGTGGATGAAGCTAACAGCAGCACATCGTCTGCACAGGGCGAGACCTTGCCTGACAACGCCCAGAGAACCCAAGGACCGACTCGTCAGTGAGAATTAACGGACGCATTTTGACATCGCGGCCCCTCACGGAGCTCAGGGCTTTTTGACGCCGCGCACAGATATATCCTTGCACATGGAGCAAGAGTGGAGCAGACTTTAAGATCCTAAAGATATAAACCGTAAAAAACAAAAGCTAAAGGGAGTGAATGAGTGGTGTGTGTAATCACACACACTTTGCTTTCCATTCACGGCACCTTGCAAAGTACATTGAGAGGAAAGTGTCGCCATGATTTATGCAGGATGTGATTTTAAAATTCATGGCCTCTTATGGAATAACCCTGTACTTTTACTGGCACGGCCGCGACAGAAACATCCCGCTCTCCCTCTGCGACTTGACTTTTCCCTTTCGAGGGTCTGCATTGATATGATTGGGGATTGCAGAGCGGTATTGATTATTTAATGGTTAAGGCTGGTAGACGCTCGATCACGAGTGCGTCTTCAGAGCAAAGCGGCGAGACGGCGGGGAGGTAATCAAAAGCGGTGGGTATCATCTCAGCAGCGCTGCTTTTGATTGCCTGATTAGAAGCCATGGGTGTGTTGCCGGTGGTGATCAGCGGCGCCTGGAGGGCTCACAATGGCTGCACTCCTGTTGTTTCTTTTACAGCGTGGAGACGGTCACGCCTCGCATCTCCGTGATACGGCCGCTTCATTCGGCCGCGTCTTCCCTGAATGCCGGCAGACGCGTCCAATATGCTCCCCGCGAAAGCGTCGGGCGTCATTTACGTTTGCTTAAGT
Organism: Fistularia tabacaria; assembly: GCA_901007705.1. Lineage (NCBI taxonomy): Eukaryota > Metazoa > Chordata > Actinopteri > Syngnathiformes > Fistulariidae > Fistularia > Fistularia tabacaria. The sequence continues at coordinate 20,634 of CAAKHD010005078.1, read as the reverse complement.
ACCCGGAAGCGTGTGAAATGTGTGGGCGAGGCTCAGGGCCGCCCGGGCCGCTCGGCCTTTAACAAGAGGCAGCCACGCATCAGATTGGATGTAAAGCAGGAAAAGTGCGAATTAATTGCACCGAAGCGGCGCTCATTTTCTCCGACCTTCAGCGCGGCGAAGTTATCCGGCAGGAAGATTATGTCTGAAGGACTCTGCGGAGATGGAGTGACCGGCGATCGGCTCTGACAGTCGCGCCGAACGCCACTCATTTGGCGGCAGTGCAGCGGTGCGGATCGAATGCTGTCTCTGTCACGTTGCTAAATGACCATGTGTTCAAGGAGACGCCGTCGAACGCACGGCGGCCGGGTCTGCGACGGACAATCGCCGGGAAATGCACAGAAAATCCTTGGGACGGCGTTCTGCGCGTCTCCTCGCCGCCGCTGCAACCGAGCAACCCTTGTGAGACGCCCGCCCTCGCCATCATGCGAGGATTCCACACCAAACGTACAAGCATGAACGCGACTGGACTGCTCACTTTGTTTCCACCCCCGTCTTCCTGCACTCCCTTCCCCTCGAACCCTTCACTTCCCAGCATCTCTGATGGGTCCGTCCCGTCGTACGCAATCCCGTACTGCCTCAAAGAGAGCGAACAGCCTTTCTCCCTCTCATCCACACGTCTGGACCACGCGGGGTCTCCGGCGAAGCTCCTGCGTGTGTTTGGACTGTGGGAGGAACCCGGAGAACCCTGAGGAACCCCACGCAGACACGGGGAGAACATGGAGGCTCCACACAGGAAGAGGGAATCCAACCGGAGACCTTCCGGCTGTGACGGAGCGGGTTGAACCTCTGAAACCGCTCTTTTCACTGGCACAGACCTCCATGTCCAGAGGTCCCAGGGCGGTCGTTGTGGCCTTCACACTGCGGCTCTCTTGCCAGGAGGATCAGCTGATCGTGGAAGCTGCGTTCGCCTACTGCCGGTCGGGGAAATCAAACGAGATAGCAGTTGAAACTCAACCGGGCGTTTTATTGCGAGAGCTTGGACCGGCCGGGCGGCGATGCTCAGGAAACGCAACCCCTCGTGGAAACCGGGACCAGAACCAGAACCAGAGAGGAAAGTCAGACGCGGTGATACGGACGTGATGTGAGCGAGCGGCCCCCCCCACCTGAACCACCTCCGGTCCCACCGATCTTATTTGTCCCGAGGGGAGGCCCATTAGCCGCTGCCGCCGGAGCCGCGGCCCGGCTCAGCCCGTCACTTAATCAGTCTTAATTTGCGACCTGACGGCTCCTGATTAAAAAGCAGCGCCCCGTGTGCACGCTTGACAGATCCAATGACACCACAACATGCCAGGGAAAATAAGGGAATCCATTAGCTCCGGCGCTCAGCTCTGCTCTCGCCACGCCATTAGCCGGCGGAGGTGTTTATCGATTAGCTTGCAGCCCGGAAGGGGTCAGGCAGGAGGCTCTTAGACGCTGAGGCAGGAAGATCTTCCACAGCCCTGCTGGTAGGTGGTTTTCTCCCGTGTCTCTGAAGCTTGTGGAAGACGGTCAACGTTATTGTTTCTTTCTTCTTTGCCTCCATCCATAAACCATCTTCTCTGGTTCTTCTGGACTCCTGCCCAGCAGCTCCACCCTCAGCCTCCTTGTCCCCAGATCTTCGGCTGACCGGACCCTCGCCTCCTCCCCGAGGGGAGCCGGGAACGGAACCGCCAACCTTCCCGTCGGCGCCCCCTGGCGTCTCCAGCGTCACAATCTGACTGGACCGCAGGCAGGAGGGCGAAGTGGTCCTGCGTGGAGGGAAGCGTTGACGACCGCCCTGGAACACATTGATCGGCGCCGCAGATGTGACAACAAACACGGATCCGCCGTGATTCTTCTAAACACCCCGAGGTTCTGCACATGAACACTCGTTCATTTAATGTGAAAAACAAGCGGCTCCGACCATTAAGAGACAACGTGGACATTTTTAATTCGGGCTACGAAAGCGGTTATCGATCTCCCTTGTCAAATGGCTTCGTCCCCGCAGAGATGGAGAGCGGCGGCCGTGACACAGCCAGAGCCGCGGCCCGGCGGAGGCTGGAGGCAAATCGGCTGCGGTGGCCCCCCCGATGCAGTGCGCACACACACACACACTCTCACACACACACACAGAGGCAGAGTGTGTAAAGCCAGGGTTACCCGGGGTGGCGAAAGAGGAAATCAAAAGGATCTGTGGCTCTCCAGCGATGCTGCATGTCAACAAGGTGTTTGTCAGGAAAGTCCAATGTCTGCAAAATGAAAAAAACATTGCAGCCCTAAAAAGGAATAATAACACATACATTCATACATATTTTTATGCATATATATATTTATATGTGTGTGTGTGTGTGTGTGTGTGTGTGTGTGTGTGTGTGTGTGTGTGTGTGTGTGTGTGTGTGTGTGTGTGTGTATTGTGTCAGTGATTTGGTTTTCGCCTCTAACTGGAGTCCTCTTTCATCACGGTTTGTTCTCAGAGCTGTTGCCCAGATGTTGCCTTCAAAGCCTCTCCTGCAGGAGGTCTGGAGGATCATCGCCGACACAGAAAAGAAGCTTAGTCATCTTCTGGCGCTCCTCGCAGCCTCCTCTTCACGTCAGACGCCGGCTGAGTCCGACCGCCTCGCCACCTCTCCTTCTCTGACAGTCCGACGCACGGATTAAACACACACATGGTCTTCTTCCCCCCGACCGCCGCGCTGGTATGTTCAGCATCTGTCACCAGCATCAGCAACGTCTGTTCCTACAGCTTCTCTGCTGGTTCCTACAGCTTCTCTGCTGGTTCCTACAGCTTCTCTGCTGGTTCCTACAGCTTCTCTGCTGGTTCCTACAGCTTCTACTCTGGTTCCTACAGCTTCTCTGCTGGTTCCTACAGCTTCTCCTTCAGTTCCTACAGCTTCTCCTTCAGTTCCTACAGCTTCTCCTTCAGTTCCTACAGCTTCTCCTTCAGTTCTTACAGCTTCTCCTTCAGTTCCTACAGCTTCTCCTTCAGTTGCTACAACTTCTCCTTCAGTTCCTACAGCTTCTCCTTCAGTTCCTACAGCTTCTCTGCTGGTTCCTACAGCTTCTCCTTCAGTTCCTACAGCTTCTCCTTTAGTTCCTACAGCTTCTCCTTTAGTTCCTACAGCTTCTCCTTTAGTTCCTACAGCTTCTCCTTCAGTTCCTACAGCTTCTCCTTTAGTTCCTACAGCTTCTCCTTTAGTTCCTACAGCTTCTCCTTCAGTTCCTACAGCTTCTCCTTCAGTTCCTACAGCTCTCTGCCGGTTCCTACACTTCCTTAAATGTTCTCCTGCACCTCCCTTCATGGCCTCCCTTCATACAACGTTCTAGAATTGTCATGACTTGCATAATGCAGGCATTGGGAGGAGAGGAGAGGATAAGACTTCATTGATGTCATTGGGGAAATTCCTTCGTCGCAGCAGTGCAACAATAACAAAGATGGTCAAAATATTCATAAGCACTAAACAATGAAAACCAACATAAACAATTAGAAAACAGAAAGTCCAAGAAAAACTTAAAAAGTGTGTCCTTGAAGAATTCCTAAAATATATATGTTATCTCCACATTATGATAGAGTCCTATAATTATATTTCATATTAATGAGAAACCTTCCATTCTTGATCAATAAGAAGCAACATCTTGTTTTTTCATTTAATTTTCACACCTCACCTACGATGAATTTGGTTCATCCAGATGAATTTTCCTGCCGCTGGCGGTGTGAGAGACTAACTCCCTGACCTAAAGTCACAGTTGGCCTGGAGATAAGTCCTGGAGATAAGTCCTGGAGCTGTCAGCCGGACAAACAGAGTCCAACGTTTTAGTTTTATTCTGTGAACGACCAACATGACTCCCCAATCCGAAAGCGAGGACTTTGGAGCTTGTAGAAGGTTCTGTGTCTACCTGTCTGATTCCGTCGATCCTCTCTGGAATTCATCAGCCGTCTCCACTCCCGCGGGTGGTCACATGGGTCACTTCCTAGCCTAGAAGACTTTTGTCACCTGGACTGCGGCCTCCGTCAGTCCTTCTGGACGGTCCTGTCGGCGAAGGTCTCGCCGTTGAACCGGCGCTGAGGCCCCCGGCTCCGAGGACAACCCGGGCTGCCCTCCGACCCCCGGCTGCGCGTGCAACGGGCGGACGCCTCCTGTTCCCAAGCTCTTTGGCCGAGCAGCAATCTGAGCGCGTTATCGATTCGGACCCCCGGCGCCCCCCCGACTGCGTGGAGTGCGACATGTTTTGTACTTCACCGCTCAGAGAAGATTGCAGCCACGGTACAAGCAGATTCTCCCACCGATAACAAAGTGTGTAAACACCTGGAGGCACTGGAGATGTTTATCTTCACAGTGGAAACCATCTTTGAGGATGAGAAATTCTTCCGGCCAATCGGCGCCTCCCTCGCCCCCGAGGACGGGAGACAGATAAAGCCAGGCTCTCGGGCAGGAGAGGCAGCACAGCCGCAGAAGGTCTGCGGAGACGGAAAACTGAGTGTCATCCCAGGACTGCTTCTTTTTTTTTACAAGGGACAAACAACACATCCAATCAAGAGCTACTTCCTCTGATGAAGAGAGATTAATCAAGCTAAGTGTGCTATTTCATTAAGCGTCCGCACCTATTTACTTTGGTAATGTGCAACAGAGTGCAAACGGCGCTTGGAATATGTGGGTCAGCAATAATGTGCATTAATCATGTGGGAGGCTTTGTGGCTTTTCGCTCAGGTAGTCCTCCCTCGGGGGAGGATTTTTCTTGTGGCCGCGGGGGGGAGCCGTCAGCGAGCCCCCCCCCCAGACCTTCAAACTGCAGTAAATCCCGGGCGGTCATATAGTTATTGGTATTTGCACGGAGAGGAGTCGGTAAAAAAACAAACAGCGGACCCGAACCATTGGTCCGATCCACAGAAAGATTCTGAACGGGATAATTGATCGTAATTCTCGAAGCCGCCCCCAGGGGACCAGTAAAGTTTTGGAATTCTTAATTGAATTCGATAACGACTAGCCTACGGCTGCTCGAGCCGCCGGCTAGCCGTCAGTGAGCCCCTGTGATCCCAGGAGCTCGTCACGCTCCTGGAGGGTCACCCTGGGGTCCAGAAGACCCCATGAGGAAAGGCAGTACGGGAGCTGGTTTTTCCTCCTGGCCAGATACCTTACTTGGGGATGGCAAGCACCCGGTGGCCTGCCACCCAAGAGCCCTTCCATGCCCTCAGCAGTTGTAGGAGGTCCCCGGGGGTTTGGGCGCAGTGATAGCTGGACGGGGGCCAAAGGCGGGGACGGTTCGGGTTCACATTTCACCCAACGCTAACGGTAACGAGACAACCGGTATCGAATGTAAAGATTCAAAGGGTGTGACGTCTCCTCCCCCTCGCGACCTCACAGTGAGTGTTGACTGATTCCCCCAGCTGCGACTTCATGATGAACAATCAACTGGAAGTTAGGAAATCAAATCGAGTGTGTGAAACCAAAAATTTCAGCTGCTGCCAGGACCTCAAACTATCAAACGCATCGCACCGTTGACCTTTCGGAAAACTGGAGCCTCGTTGGCAGCCGTCGTCTGGACTGAGCTGATGCTACAAGAGCTGCACTCTTTGGCACTGATCTCCCTCCCCGACTCTGACAGGAAAGAAGGGGCTGTACTTTCTTGTGGCTCGGTCTGCTGCAGAGCCTCCCAAGGCCTCCGCCTTTGCTATTTCCATCTGAAGATTAGCTATTGTATGATTTCAGCAATTATCCATGTACCAGTCCAACAGTAGATCATTTGTGCCTGCTATTTCTACCCCTCCCGCTCCAGACAGAAGGCCACCCGCAATGAGCTTGTTTCCCTTGCATAACAGCATGAACATGCGTGGCACTGGAACTTATCCCCGTTCTAGCTGGTAACCACAGGAGATGCCTTGAGCTCTAATTTTGAAGCCTCAACGGTCAGCAGAGGTGTAGTATGTGGTTGCCGCCGGGTGTTGACAGTGTGAGGACGGAGAGAAAAATAAGTGTCAGGATCGTTACCTGAGAGAAAGTGGAGTATCCGCGTTTGTTATTTTGTAGTGGTACGCAAGATAGACCACTTTCACATCCCTCGGTTACAGCACAATACGATTGTGTACGTTTTTCTGGCCGCTGCCGTCCTCTGATGGCGCCTTGCACTGAATGGACTCCAGTCCAGCCTCACACACACTTCCAAATGTCCTGGTGGAAGCGTATTTGGATCGAGATCTGGGATTGGCTGTACTGTATGTCAATCAAGCGCGTCGATGTGGGGATGGATGCTAGGCTAACAGCTATTTTTGATGACATGTGATCCACCTACACTTCCTGTACTGTCGTGGATTCTGTGGCTCAGGTTGAGTGGCTCCTTGTTGCGCAGTAGAGTTTGCTTTGAAAGGCAGGGCTCCGCCTTCGACACGCGTTGCCTTTCAGATCGACGTGTTGGCGCCAACCCTGTAGATCTTCTGAAGGAAGTGTGCTCTGGACCTGCTCTGCATGGGAAACCCCATCAGTGTCGTTTGAATAACCTGACCTGACGAGAAGCACCTTGGTCCACCGAGGCCTTACCCCATCAAAAGGTGACACCGTTCTTCTGTGGCCTTGGATTCCGTGACAGAAGCAGCCGTTTTAAGAGGCGTTTTTATACATCCAAAATAGGAAGTAGGTTACCTTTAAAGACGCCTTCATGCAGCCAAAGTAAGCTGCTGCAGAAAATACAGTGAATCAGATGAAGGCGGTGCGATGACTGGTGAGTAAAACACCGGCGCTTTGGAGCGGGAGATCACTGTTTGATCCCCGGCAGCAGCTGTGGAGGGGATGCATCCGTTGACCTCCACAAATCAGGACAATGGTTCAAAACAACCTCCCCACGCTGGAGAAACACATTTCCGCTGAGCTACTGCTTCATAGTTTACATCCCAAGTCAAGAGGGGGCCATAGTTCCAGGCCCGCGCTCTGACACGGCACGGACAGCGACCGGCTGAATAGTTTTTCATTCAAGCCAGCAACGATATTTTTTAACACTGGAAAACATCAGGGATACAAAAGCTGAGGAAGTAAGTAAGTGAGTGAATAAATAAGAAATGGGAACTACTTAAAGTAAAACCGTGATGACACTCTTTAAGGCAGTTTTTTGATTTGCTTTACGAAGTTTAGGGGAGAGACGCTTTGTCGTTTGTACGGAGTAATATCGTGTTTCCAGACGATGCCAGCATTCATGTTCACGTGTTTCCTTCAGTCAGAGCGGGGGTGACGGCGACGCGTGAGGCCGGGCTCCTCCTCAAGGCCACGATCATCCCCACCGTCGGGAGTATCGGGGTGCTCGCATGCAGACCGGGAAGGGAGCTGACTAGACCCAGGTGAAGGCCATGGAGGTGGGGCGGGCAGCCGTACTCGTATGCTTCCTCTCCATATTTGCTTTAGATCGGGTCAGATGGCAACAAAAGCGGTACCTAAAATTCTGAGCGTTTTCAGCACGGCTGTTGGATAGCATTTCCTCCCAAAGCACTTACATGATAATAAAATCAAGCCTCATTTAGAATTGTGGACCTTTTTGTCTAAAATTAGCTTCTGAGGTATCCAGGCATGTTTTCCTCCATTGACAATATCTGTTTTGATGTGTTGAATCATCCTTTCTTCCAGCCATAGCCTGGTGAACACAAGCAAAAGGTAGATGGATGTCGGAACTGAGGCGTCGATAGGAAGCGTTAAAGAGGCTGGATTCCTTCTCAGGCTCCAGGCAACGGGCCAGGATCCGGTAGCCGAATTGAAATCAATCTGCTAAAATTACCCCGCGCTATCGAAATCGCTTGATTCTCCTCTGTGGCGTTACTGCCGTGTTGGACTGGAAACACCAAGAGGGTTGTATTTAGCTGATCCAGCCTTCTGCTAACAGGCTGCGACAACCGTTCAGTGGGATGCGGCTCAATATCGAATCTACCCGTTCATCTGCCTCATGTGGCCTTCACTCCGTTCGGACAAAAGACCCTTTCAGTTACTTGTTTGGGTGCAGATTTTGAAAATATCTGTCTGGTGTGACAATTATTGATGACTCAAATGTTCGTTAATCGAAGGGGAGCGAGCTGGCTGCTGTTCCGGTCGATGGCGCCGTTTGTATCTCCGCAGAACGGATCGCCAACAAGTCCAAGGGAGGCCTTCCGATCATACACATATCTTTTGGACAAACCTCCTCGGAGTTTAGCGGGACTCGGCTCTGGTTGAAACCCCGGGCGTTTGGCCCTGTTTGGTCCGTCCGCTCTGAAAATAATCTGCTTGTTCAATTCGTGACGTGTCAACCGCCCAAAAGGGAACGGATTTAATTTCATCACTGTGAGCTTGAGCAATAATCTAATCTTAAATATGAAGACGAATTATAGCAAGACCAATTCTGGGACTATTAAGTTAGTTTTATCACGTCTTATAGTTTTCATGTCGCCCCAACGAGCAGCTCCAGTGACAGCGGCTAATAGATTTGCTAAATTTCACACTCCTGCGTTTCCTCTTCGCGCAGACGACAAGCATTTTGGTCCGAGCTCATTCCCAAATGTCTGGCTTGCCCCCTGGTGCTCGGCGCAGAACATCATAAATCCTTGACGCTGCATGCTAGAAGGTGGAATGGGGCTGCGTGAAAGCCCCAACAGAGAGCTTCCGAAAAAGACTTCTTTTCGGGTCTGACTTCTCCAACCAGGTTTCTGAAGAGCAGGCCGGATCATATGGGGTTCCGACCCGTCCGGCGGGAACTCAAGGTTCTTTGGGAAGGCGAGCCTCGTCTGGAGCTAATGACTGCTACGTTCTTCTTATTGTACGGCACACGTCGGATGTGCCGGGTTGTTCACGCCGTTTTAACAAGGCCTGTTTAAAGTCCTGTCCCAGATTGAAAGATAGAAAGAGCCTTTCATTCCGCCAGTCTTCACATGTGTCTCCATTGGAGGCGTGCACACCACGCAGAATGGCAATATGTCAGGACAATTGTCCTCTTACACATCACTCCCTCTGGCAGCTCCCTCTCCGGGTTCAAAAGCAGTAGGCCCATAAGCTTCCGCCATCGCAGGCTGTCAGCAGCAGCTGCTTTAGTTCAGCGGGATGATCAGTGGAGCAGAAAACTTCTTTAGTGGCAGATCCCCTCATTGAAATCCTCGGCAGCAAGTTGTTTCTCTCGCACTCCCTGCTACTTTCCCACGAGCCGGGGGCCGCTGCCACCGGCCGCCTCGCGTCAGCCCAGACCCTCATGTGACGGAGGCGTAAACAGCTCGCTGTCAGACGCATCTGATGGAATCACGGGAGGAGGAAGCGAGGACGCTGACTGCGAGGCAGGTATTATTTACTGGAGGACAGCGTGTGTCACCGCGCAAACCCGGCGCTGTCCAGGCGGGGGGGGGGGGGTCGGCGGGGGAATGTCGGGGGGGGGGGTGGGGGTCCCCGCCCCCGGGGG
>CAAKHD010005078.1:0-11221 GCA_901007705.1 Fistularia tabacaria | reverse complement strand
CGGGGCGCGGCGGGGGGGGGGGGGCGGGGGGGGGGGGAGGGGGGGGGGGTGGGGGGGGGGGGGGTTTTTTTTGGGGGGGGGGGGGGGTGGGCCCCGCCGCACCCGGGGGGGGGCGGGGGGGGGGGGGGGGGGGGGGGGGTTCGACGTGGGAATGTCGGGGCGAGAGGTCGCGCGTCTCCGCACCGTGTGAACGAGCGAGCGAGCGGACGGTCGCATTTCTCCGAGATGTGCGAATGGATCCTTGTCTCTATGCGGCCCCGCGATCGGTCCGGCGGGAGCCTCGCCTCTCGGCCAACGAGAGCTGGGATAGGCTCCGCCCCCCGCCCCCGAGTGCAGGATCAGTGGTATGGATAATGAATGTGAACGACTGAATGAATCCCAGCTCAGCCCAAAGTCGGAGGGTGAGCCCGCAGGCCTCGGCTTCCGTTTGCAGGAGATGCTGGTTGAGACCGCGTGAAACGGCCGGTTGGTGAATTCAGCCCGAATCGGCCTCGGTCAGGGGCCTCGCCCTCCTTCCTTTCTCTGCACACGGAAGTCTTGTATCCTCTTCGGCTGATGCCGTCATATTTCCCTTCTGCCTCTTGTTGCGCGGGTAGGAAGAAGAAGCTTCCCTCAGAGGCCCGGCTCTGCGCGGCACAGCATTGGCTCATTTTAATTGAACCAGGAGTGTTTTATTTTTGACAGAATAGAAAATCAGACCTCGGGGAATACCTCGGCGAAGCGCAGCGCTCTCATACTACACAAGTGAAGTTGGCACCAATAAGAGAGGTGTCAGATGAAGCAACACATTTAAGTGTGTAGCGAGTTTGGGATCCAGAGGAGAGGCTTCGGCTCCTCGATTTCTCACAACCACCAGAGGCAAGCTACGATTTCCCCGTGTATTTATTACCCGACACAAAACAACGGTTTTATGGTAATGCTTTTGGACGTATCTCTGGAAAGCAACCAGCTCATATAAAACAGGTAAATCTTATTAAATCCCCATAAACCTGTTTTTTTTTTTGTAATTAGAAAACAAACGTAAATAACCATCGTAAAAAACAACATTAAGGATCCTGCAAAGCCGGGGAGTGAAGCCGCAGACGCTCTGACCTCGCCTGGAAAAACGGAGGATTCTGCACGGCTGCTATCGCTCGCCACCCATTGGTGCCTCCAGGCCTTTGCCCTCGCATTCACCGCTCCCTGCACGCTGAAGGTCACGACCGACTGTGGAACGTATGCTCTGATTTCCCGACAAATCCGATCTCTTCATTCCAGAGGCCGACGCAAGGATAAATCGATGCATTCGATAAGTTAGCGGAGTGGAACAGATGCGACAGATGAACGCTAAATGGACTCCACTTATCTTTCGCTTTCAAAGCACTTTACGCTGGATCGTATTCACCCGCACCGAGGGCCCTGCAAGGCGCTTACCTTACCGTCGGGAGCCACCGGGGGTCCGGGGTCTTCCCCGTGGACACGCTGGCCTGCAGGCGGGAGGAGCCGGGGGTTGAAGCGCCAATTGGACGGACGCCCGCTCTGCTAACTGACGCGCAGCTAGCCCGGACTCTGACTCGTGAAGGATTTCATGTTTCGCCCACGAAGGTCCTGAAAGTGAGCAGTTCATTCTGTCCCAGACGGGATCGCTGGTGAAGTGTCTCATGAGTCCCCTCGTGTGCGTGTCCGAAGACGTTCCGTGGTTATTTGTCAAACAAATGACGCCGCGGACCGAATGCTTGGACATGGCTGTAGGGCTTTTGTACGGGACCTTGAGTCGAGCTAATTTTCACCTGTGGGCATGAGAAGACCGCTAATCACTATTATTGTCATCCTTCCTACAATAGACACCGCATCCCAAGGTCAGCGGCGGCGGTCGTCTGGTTCGCTGCCACCTCGGTTAACTGACGACAACTCGCTACAAAGCTAGCATGTGGCACGGCGCGGTATCATCAGAATGACGACGACGCCGTTGGTTTCTTTGCGTTCATGTGCCGATTTTTCTCATGGCGGAACCTTTCCTGGTTCTCCTTGACATTTAAATGTACTTCCTTTTCCATGAGGTCCTTTAACATGGAGGGAACACGGCCAGGTTTATTTTTTATTCTTAAATAATAATAAGTGGATTTGTCCAGGCAGCGGTGGGCGACTGCAGGCGGACGTTTTTCAAGAGCTGATGATCAGAAGGAAACTCTTGTTCTCCAGCTGTTGAATTAATCTCAGTCTGATAGCGCTTTCACCGCCTCAAAATGCTTCTCGCTTGCTTTCGCATTCACCCATTCACACGCAGCGCAGCGGCCATGCAAGGCGCCGGCCGGATCCGCCCGGAGGCTCGCCGTCTTGCCCGAGGACGTCCGGCCGGAGGAGCCGGGACTCGAACCGCTGCAATCAACAGCCGAATCCACGACGCTCACCGAGCTAATGTACCCGGAGAGAAAACCTAGCAAAACAAAACCGGAGCGCAGCTCTGCGTGTGACCAGGAGGATTGCCTCCACACGCCACAGCTCTAATGTGCTCTGTGCCGGTTCCCGAATTATAGAATGTGTTTAAAGTCGTGTATTTTGGTAATTAAATACATAAGAGATTAGTCTGAGTGCAAATAAGTGACGTTGTACTTCCCAGCAGCGCTTTGGAGCGACGCCGCGCTCTGATGCTTAGCTTACATGTAAACCACTGTAATATTTAATGTGGTGACTTAAAAGATCAGCGCACATTACTGAGCACCTCTGAACTACAGAGGTACACGGTTATGATTAATGAGCTCATTTAAATGAGCTGTTCGCTGATGATTTGCACCGGACAGGTGACCGCGGTGATTCCCGCCGTTCTGTGCGCTCTTTTCCTCCTCCTCCTGCTGCGTTTTGGACTTTTTTACGACGCTTTACAGGTCCTCATCCCGCTGCTCCTGCCTGGAAACTGAAGATATGTGAAAACACAACAGTGCGATGTGTATCTGTGGTTAGCGGTGACACGCGATGCGCCATTGCACCGTCCCGACTGGGTTTTTCACTAAAAGTCAGGGAATCTGTGTCTGGGGCCACGAGCGGCAGCGAGGAGCCCGGCGGGCCCCGGCTAAGTGCTGTCCGTCACTCGGCGATGACATCTGAGACATCCGTCGCCGCAGCTGCCGGCGGCGCAGCGGCCCGCCGGGAAACGCTCGCCGCCGCAGATGTATAGGCTACATACTGCAGTGCTGACAGCGGGAAGGTCAACAGTGTGAAACACTGTAGATAAAGATTTACAGCAACAATTTTTGGAGTGCTAGGAAGCATTTCAAATCTATCCAGCCCGCTGCAGATCTTCAGTCACGCAGCGGCTGGGCTCATGTTTTATTCATCCTGTCACCGCAAATGGGTTTGTTTTGAAAGGGATTTGTTTTGAAATCCAGTTAGTTAACAAATTCTTTTTTCCAGGCTTGTGCTATCCCAGTGTTTTCAATTAAGTCTTTGAGAGTGGAGAGCGCCGATGAAGAGCTGCCGCAGAAAAACAAAAAAGACACGGGAAGCGCAGGAACTTGACTCACCTGGTTCTCCCGAGGAGTGACGAAAGCAAGGTTTCCTCACCGGTGGGATGAAGAGATGGAAGCAGGGCGAGACTCACCAGGACGCTCCTTGCAGCAACCTCTGAGCTAACATATTCATAAATACTGACTCGGGATAGCGGCGGCATTCTGTTCACGCCAACTCTCTTGTTAGTGTTTTCCACGCCGCGCAGTTCGGGGAGGATTAGCATACAAAGCACGTGTGGAAAATTGATTCTTGCTCATTGTGACGGAGGCGTAAACACCGAATCACTATCACCTTTGAACGGTGTTCTGCGCTCCTCGCTGCTCACAGGACACTTTAGTTTTTTTTTCCGCCGCCTGAGCAGCAGAGCACCGGCGGGCTGGCTCGCCGTATGATCCCGCTCGCCCGCCGCACCACAAGTGCTATAAGACTGGCTCCCGCTGTGCAGGGACGGACCCTCTCAGCCCATTAGCCGCCTCCACTGCCCGAGGTCTTGCAGAAACGGCAGCTTTGTCTAAAAGCCGCCTCGGTTGTACGCGCTTAGATCGTTGCTCAGATCTCCCTGCTCGTCTCCTGTGCATCTTGATGTTGTACCATCAGAGGGCGCTGAGAACAGCGCCCCCTCGAGGTGCTAATAACCGTTACTTTTTCATTTGTTACTCATTCGCATGCAATGCACTTTCAAATATGATTACTGTGAGCCGGAAGGTGGTTTTCTGTCTCCCTCTCTCCTCAGCAGTCGAGGCAGAAGGCCGCCGGTATTGGGATCCGTCCGGATGTTCTGCCCGGTAGCGGTCAGTGTTTCCTTGCTGCTGTTTAAGATGGATGCTCTGCTCCTGGGTGGCGTTGGGCTTCTGTAGATCGTCTTGAAGAGCGCGGTCCAGACCCGCTCCACATGGAAAGTGTCACGTTGTGATTTGGCGCCATAATCGTAGCATCACCTTTGTTTTACCCGAAACGTTCGGCTCCTTCAGACTCCATTTTCTTTCCCGCTCTCAGGCTGCAGCGCTGCCACGCAGGCTTCACAAGAAATGTATTGAAAGACCCCGAAACGTATCTCGTGCCAAAATAACGTAATCGGGCGTCCCATCCAGGGGCTGGAGGCTAATCCCAGCTCGGGCGAGAGGTGGGGTTTCCCCTGCGCAGACCTCAGACAGGTCACAGCCCAGGCACAGACAGGAGGCAGAATGCTGGAGGAAGTCCGCAGAGCTGCAGAGAACCCAAACAGGGCAGATCTTCTAAGCCCCGTGTGGAAAAGCCTCGAACGATCTGGCCGCGAGGCGAGAGTGCTGACCGGTGCACTAACACGTCGCCCATTGCCCAAGTTAAGTCGGCAGAAGCTTTGCAAAGTTGTGTGCGCACTCATTAACGCAATCAGAAAAGTGCAGACGAAGCAGCTGTATTTTAATTAATTGCTTTTCTTTTTTAATTTGCTTTTTTGAGACAACAGTACGCCACAGCGGTCAACTGTCACAAACACGACGAGGCCTCCCTCTGAGATGGCAGCGATCACCACTCATCCCTTTTATGGGCTGGTTGGAAGCCAGAAGTAAAAGTCTCTTTCTGTCTGAGCTGGGCGCAGAGAGGAGTTGGCCGCTCACCAGCGTCTGGTTGACGGGGCGATCGCCCAGGACTGCCAGACCAGAAGTACCAAACTGCGCGCCGCCTGGATGGATTACAAGAAGCCCTCTGACTCAATGCCGCACATATGGATACTGGAGCGCCCGGAGCTGTGTGAGATCAAAAGGACACTTAGACCCTTCATTAAGAGCTCGGCGGGGCGGTGGAGGACGACTCTGGGAGCCAGCTCCACGCCAATTGCGGATGTGAGCATCAGATGTGCTCTGCAGTTAAATTTTAATTTTGAATACTTTATCAATCCCTCGCAGGAAGTTGACGTCTGCGGTTCTACCCGCCGCGGGGGAACCACGAGGACCGGTCGGCTAAGGGTAGACTAAGGGTTGCTCGGGCATCAGACCGGTGCCTGAGCTCCTGACAGTGCGTCGAAGGTGTCCCCCACAAATCCGTTGTCCCGACGAGTGAGTGTCAGAGCCACCATCCAGGGGGACATCCTGGGAGGATGTCAAGAAGATGCCGCCGATCATGGTCTCCTGCTGGCCTCAAGCACCGGAAGCCCAGCAAGGAGAAGCCAGAAGGACTGCCGTGGACAGACGAGCCCCTGCATGGCGTGTACCATCGGCATCTTGAGGAGCGGGGACCTCTCCAAAGCATACCTGGACTGAAAGATGGAGAAGGTGTCAACAAACTGGTGATGAGAAGCAGAGGAGGAGTTTGAAGACACCTGAGGCATGGAGGCCAAAGTGCTCCCGGCTCTGCCAGTTGCACCTGGAGCAGTCCACCCCAACCTGGGAGAACTTTCCTCTAAGTCCAGAGGAGCACAATCCTGGGAACAGCAAGAAGACTGAAGAACTCTCAACCTCCCGGAGCTTGTGTTTCTGGCAGAGGACTCGAGCTTGCAGGAGATACAATCCGGCCCGGACGGTGACGGAAGGGAACTTGGCAAACACACACTGAATATCCCTTGTAAGCTGCATATTCTGAAGTTGAATTGTCTGCAGTGTGTTTTCAGGAGCCTCAGCAGTGCCTCGGATGGTGGCGAGTCTTTGACATTTGTCGTAAGAACATGCTATCAAGTTAAATAGCTCAAACTCCAGTATAAAGGAGTCCATGATGGTTTTGAGAAACACCGCCCACAGGTTTACCATTATAATACGTGAACAAGACTGTTATTTCGTTTGCCTCTTTGTTGTGTTTTGACCCTGGACCGACCCGCTGTTCTTTCGGGCGCCGTGTTTTGCAAAATATATATAACGGACTCGGTTGAATACATTTCCCCTGTCCTGATTCACCCCTTTACTCACAGCATCTGATGCTCTCTGTGTTTTTCCCCGACCGCTGCTCCGGATCTCATTAGCGTAGGTTGTTTTTCTGGATTTAACTTCGGAGGTCAGGTGGTATGGAAACAGAAAATGTTTATTTGGTTTTGGTTTATTTATGTATTTATTTGTATCCAGTCAGGGATTACTGGAGGTAAAAGGCTGATCCCGCTCATTTGAACCACTGTTTTGCTTTTTTGCAGTAGCATTCATCAGGCGCAGTGCGCGTCCTTATTACACCGGCCTTGTAAAGACAGCATGTTTACATGCTAAAACATGAAGCTGGTTACTAGAACACAGCGGGAAATGTCAAATAGGAGTTAACAATTCATGACTTTGGTGAAAACATACAGAACAGATCCAGCAGCTACAGCCGTGATGATAGGCCGATGACACAGCGGTTTACCTCGGCCGGCGTGTCAGACAGGATCCCATTATTTTGAATCTGCCAGAGAAATCAATGGCTGGTAATATTCGGGCCGGACCCGTCACGTGCCGTGAAAACAACCACTCGTAGTTCGGGCACTGGAGTGAGTCCTCCGTTGAACCACTGCATGCGGTCGTGGTTTCAGACTCTGCTGGCACCCCGAACCATGAACTCAACTTTCTCCGGCACCGTAATTTGTGGAAAAAGGGGGCCAACTTTGATATCGGTGCGTCTAAATTGTCGGCCGGCGGTTTAAATCCCGTAAACCCCACGGACCGTTTGAAATCACTTCTGCTTCTTCAGGCTGGCTTTTGAAAGCCCCAGAAGTTGACACACCCGCAACCCCTGTGTGATACGATCGCAAAGCAGCCGTAGCGAAAAAGGTTTCAGGAGCGCGAATGGCCAGATTTATTCTCACCAGAGCTTCTCCTCGGATCCCTTTTTCATTTCCTTCCCTCGGCCCACCGGATCATATTCTAATGATGGCAAACGTGATTGGTTTCTGAGTCCTCTGCGGGCAGGCCGGCTATCCGGTACACAAAGAGTTGCAGGGCACGCCGACCCCCTTCGGCTGCATTCGTGATTAGAAAATGTTGAACTCTCTCTTGCACTCGGAGACACTGCTAACCAGATTTTTTTTTTTTTTTTTTAATTTACACCTGAGTTTCTCTATCACCGAGGAGCCTCCGGGAGTATTTCACAAATAGCTTCTTCAGACGTTTTCTGAAATAAATGGTGAAACCTTGGGTGGTGACAAAGACAGAGTGGGGAAAAGGCACGGAGCATGATGACAACATGAGTGTAAATTAATGCGAGGCCCCGGCGCTGCCGTCTTCGTTCGCTCCCACGGTCCACTGCACCCATCCCATTGGCTGTGAGAGCGCGGTTGGCCTGAAAACCGCAACACGTCACCAGTCATGATACAAAAATAACCTCAATGTGCCTCATTGCGCTCATCATGACGGTAGTCTCATTAAACGACCCCCGCTTGGCCCGACAATCCCCCCGAATCAGTTTATTTATTCACGGTGGACGGACAAGAACGTGGGTCACCATCAGCACGCTGCTCTTCAAGCACAAGGGAGCCGGCGTAAGGAGGCTGGAGCGACGGGCAGCTCATCACCCATTCAGGAGATGGTAAGGATACGTGTAGTCTAATGATACGGCGAGAGAATGTGTCATGACCGATTGTCCAAACATCCTCCCTCCGGTCCGATTGCCCACATGTGCCCTCCACCCGTCCCCATTCCAGAGGGCAAATATAGTCCCTTTGTCCGGTGCCAGTTCATCTTGTCCCCTGGTGTCAGCCAACCGGACTCCGGTCCCCGTCCAAGCCCGTTCTGTTTTGGTTGTTTTCCCAGCGCGTCCCTTCGCCTCTCGCCCAGTCGTCACAGACTCACAGTGACGTCGTACCCGAGTATTTAGAGGTGATTGTACCATTTGAACAGTTGGACATGTGTTTGCGTAGCATATGTTGAGATGGCGGGCGGCACGGTGGCGCAGTGTTAGCGCCAAAACATGCTACAGGTTAATTGGAAAAATTGGGAAAATTGCCCCAAATGAGTGAGTGAGTGAACGGTTGATTGCCCATATATGTGGCCTTGCGATTGACTGGCGACCAGTCCAGGGGGAACCCCGCCTCTTGCCCCACGACAGCCGGGAAAGGCCACTCTGGGTGCAGGATAAGCAGCAGACGCTGGATGGATGGATGGATGGATGGATGGATGGATGGATGGATGCTGAGATGGAAGCAAAGCCTCCTCCTCTCCTTCAGACGGTGGAGGTGCTGAAGAGGACACCAGGAAGTTTATGTTAAGGCTGAGCGAGGGGCTGAGGAAGGAGCCCCGCCGTGGATTTCACCAGACGCTGCAGTGATGCCTCTGTGATAACATCCGTGTGGAAATCTGATTTGAATAGCAATGGAGCAATGTTTGCTTTGCCCCGCCTCAGCGTCTTCACACTCACCGGGTACAAATCCGCGTGGTCTTTTTTCTTCACAGTCAATCCATGAAAACTGTCGCGTGGGTGACTGATGCGCCCTCGAGACCCCCCGTGACATCACCCCGCCCGAAAAGAAGAGGCCTCTCTGTTTGGAGGTCGCGGACAACGGCCGGCTCGACAGCGAATTAGAGGAAAAGCAGATGTTCGAACAGAAGAGCGGATGGAAACTGGCGTCTATTTCTTGCACGAGTATTTTGAGGGATAAATAATCCCGTCTCAGAAATATCCATGGGATGGAAATTAAAGCGTCCGGTACAATGGAAGCACGCTGCTAACGGTATATGCAGATGTAGAGCGAGCACACCAAGGATCTCATTACACTTCAAAGACCGGATTCTTGTCTTCACTTACTAACTTATACATTAGCTGCGGTAAAATGCCCTTCAGACAACATGATTAAAATAATTTAAAATGCTGTAAAAAACATTTGTTCATTAAGAAATGGGATTCTCCCATAACTTAGAACACTCACTGTTTCATCGGTGCGTCTGAATAAGTCGGACTTGATCTGAGCGCAGAGTTGCCTTTTTCAGAGCCCCGTCGTGTCATTCTTGAATTTTCGCAAATCTGTCAAGGACGACTTGCTAACGTAGCCTTGGAAGCGAAATGACCACCGGAGAAGTATTTCAGCTAATTGTTCTTTTGTAGACAAGTGGTCGCTGCCGTGGGACTGCTGGGGCTTCCAGCGTCTGCTGGTCTTCCATGGTCTTCCAGGGGTAGCCCCTTTCCAAAGTCACCGTTGTCGTGTGTCTTTTACTTTCATCTTCTGCCAGGCCTCCAGGAAGCAGACTATCTCCAAGTTTATTTTGATTTTGATTTATCTCTTATTTTGATTTTTTTTCTCAAAATCGGGGAAATTTTGAATTCTGACCGTATCCGTCTTTCCTTCTTCCATCAGCCCCTGACGGAGCGTCATGGCGGAGGCGGGCTCGGACCACTCTCACCGCTCCGCAACCAGCAGCTTGTTCATCTTGCTTTGTCCATCTGCAGGTCGGACCTTCTGACGTTCACACGCGGTACCTCTGCGCCCCGAACGCAAGAAGCTCCGGCAGCCTCCCTGCAGGACTGGAGCGGCGAGTGCATCCCCGGGAGGCTGCAGATCCCTCCTGGACCCCGGAGAAGGACGAGCGGGACCAACGGGAAGGCAGCAGAGGCAGGCGGTGCATGCTAATACGCCGACGAAGATGTAACTGAGAATGTCGCCCTCAGTAACCGAGCGACGTTGTGTCGCTGCTCCGTTCGAGTCCGAGTGTTTTGCACAGGCACGAGAGCTGATGAGCTCCTCGAAGGACCGCGCTACTTAAGTTCAGCCACATTGCCCTTCTCCATTAACATTATCGAAGGTCTCATTTAGAGGAGAGTCTTACGACTGATTGGTGTGCGATAAGAGATGGAGCCACCGCTCCGAACCATTAGGGAGGGTCACCACCTGAGCGTGTTTTCTCTGCAAACACGATTTTAATGGAGGCGAACACAATGAATATGGAACCGGTGGCTTCTCAGCGTGTGCCCGTTCCTCAAACCCTCCGAAGGAGGTTATCGACAGGACAGCTGTTCCCGGAGAACCCCGGAGCACGGCGGCAAAACAAGGAGACGGCCCGGCAACACACCTCCAGACCTCCTCGGGAAAATTCATGCCGTCGCGAAAACCGCTTTCTGTCCTTGGAAGAATTCAGAAATTGGAAAACACCATCGGACTCAGCGGAGATGCTGGAGCGGCGTCCTCACCTTCTTCTCTTCCCTGACTTTGTGAAGCGTTCATGTTCCAGTCTCCAAACCGTCCCGTAGCGACGCAAGTTTCCCCGTAAAACAGGTGAATAAAATACTATGCGATGGAACAACGTGATCCAATCTCAGGCGTGGAGCTGATGAATGATGAAATAAAGCCGTCTACTTGTCAGGACAAGCTTCTTAGCGGGTTTTCAACTTAATTAAAGACTTATTTCAGAACATTTGACTGAGAAGTGTTTTGATTCTGGTTGGAAACGGCAGCCTGGAGGCCCGGAGGTCTTCTCATCCTCCGCATGACGCCAGAACTTTGTTCTGCCTCCCGCGGCGGCGAGAACAACAACAACCTTTCTTCTAGCCCTGATTTTATACTTCAGGAGAAACTCGGGAAGAGTTTGCAGTTCGTGATCAGCTTAAACCTTCTTCACATCAGCTTTCTATCCATCATTCCATCCATCCATCCATCCATCCATCCATCCATCCATCCATCCATCCATCCATCCATCCATCCATCCATCGTCCATCTGTTCATCCATCCATCCATCCATCCATCCATCTGTTCATCCATCCATCCATCCATCCATCCATCCATCTGTCCATCCATCCATCCATCCATCTGTCCATCCATCCATCCATCCATCCGTCCATCCATCCATCCATCCATCCATCCGTCTGTTCATCAATC
>CAAKHD010005075.1:56244-95506 GCA_901007705.1 Fistularia tabacaria | reverse complement strand
GGCTGACCGGGGCCTCACGTCCTTTTCCAGCCCTTTCTCTCCGGGGGGCCCCCCGGTCCCTGCCAACCCCTCCGCGGCGGGCTTGTTTTGAACCCCCCCCCACACACACACACACACACACACTTACACACACACTCCCATTCCCACTCCGATCCCCTCCACCAACGCCACCCGACGCTCACAACACCCATTCAGAGACTTTGCATGCGTGTCCAGTAACGGCTGTGCTTCTGCCGTCTGCAGGTCCGAGCTGCTGGTTTTCCCGCCCGCGGGACGATCGGAGGAGAGAAAGAGAGAGAGAGACAGAGAGAGACACGGAGAATTCCGGCGGGGAGTGAGGCTGGGTGAGTTTGGCGCAGACAGTCGTGCGTTAGCAGGTAAACTGGGGTCCAAGGTGCGCACTGAGCCGCCTATGATACCAACCACACGGATGGAAAGAACTTTAATGTGGAACCCTCATAGAGTTTTGCAACGGCGGTTGAGAGTAGAGACAGACTGGCAGTTTATATTATAACTCCAAGAGGGACAGAGAGACAGACAAGACAGACAGAGAGAGAGAGAGTGAGAGAGAGAGAGAGAAGAGTGTAGAGAGAGAGAGAGAAAGAGAAGGAGATAGAGAGGCGTGCATAAACAGTAGGTAGAGTTCGTAGGAGAGATTCTCGCATCCTACGCGCACCCGGAGGCCCCTGTGTGTATGAAGATGTCCAGAGAGGAGCAGAGCCTGTCCGAGGTCGAGCTCAGCCCGGAGGTGTCGGACGACAGCCGCTCCAGGTCGCCGGGTCACTCCTCGGGCGCGGCGGGCGGCGGGGACTCGCCCCTGCACCGGCAGCAGCTGGCGGCGTTGGACGACCCGGCGGGCGGCCACCCGTCCGTCAAGTCCGACGACGAGGACGAGCGCTTCCCCGCGGGCATCCGCGAGGCGGTGAGCCAGGTGCTCAACTGCTACGACTGGACCCTCGTGCCCATGCCCGTGCGCGTGAACAGCGGGAGCAAGAGCAAGCCGCACGTGAAGAGGCCCATGAACGCCTTCATGGTGTGGGCGCAGGCCGCGCGCCGGAAGCTGGCCGACCAGCACCCGCACCTGCACAACGCCGAGCTGAGCAAGACCCTGGGCAAGCTGTGGAGGTGAGGAGGAGCCACGGTGTCTAAATGCAGGGCCGTTTCCAGGGAGGTCATGAAAAAGGTGGATGTTGAGAAGTCACCCCTGTTCAAGCTGCTTACTGATTGGCAGGTTTCAGTAACACCTAATAATAGGATGCAATGTCAACATAACAAGTACTCACGACTACGGCTTCTCGAACTGTGTGTCTCCTATTTACTGACGTACTTTTTAATGCTATAACCTTGCATATTTTCAATCGGTCATCCTCGTGCAAATACCGTCGGGGATAAATGTGACTGGGAATCATCAACACAGCGATGAGTCAAAAGTAGATGTGAACGTGACAACTTTTCCTTTGCCCTAAGGCGCCACGTGATTCACAGATGGCTTGCGTGAAAGGAACGTTGTCGTTAAATAGCGATTCGATTTTGAAAAGCATTTCCGAAGTGAGACTTGAGCAATTTAGTTGGTCGACGTCGCAAAATGGACCACAAAGTAAGTATCACAGTGTTAATCAACAACATATTAGAGTTAAACCAATATCAGCTATTCTTCGGATTAGACAGAGGTGGACACACATCTTCAACAACAGCTCCCCGTTTAAATTGACTATTAAAGATAAACTCAATCACTGTTGTTGACACATTTCTGACATAATATGTTTTGCTGTGGAATCACTAAAAATCTCTTTATTTAGTATTAACTGATTTTGAGGTTAAAAAAGTTAGCCCTTAATTAAGATGGAATAAAGGAAAATCATTTTTGTACCTAAATATATTAAAAAATGCTACCCTCATTTTAGATCAATGTATGACGTCGCATTGAGGGAGTTGTGTTGCCGTCACGTTCGCCATTCTACCCAGCTTTTGTCCCAGCCTGTCAGGAGAGGCCTACCTGTGGACAAAAATCCGTTTTGTCTCAATCCAGATGAATTTCATGTCAGGTTTTATTATTGCCCATGAACACGGATAAAAATGATTCAAGGAAGGAGCGTTTTGGAGTTTAATTGCATCATCTGCCGTGATGTCACGCCAATCGTTCAGTGTTTCCTAACAAGGTTGTCAGCGAGCTTATTTCTCTTCAAACTGCAAAGATGGTACATTAAATTCAACAAACACTTGACCTTTGACTCAGGCATGATCGGTTTATCGGCCCGGTCATGAGGCGGCGGAGGCATCTTAAGTTGTCCTCGCCTCCGGGGGTATGAAGCAGTGCAGTTTCATTCCCCGAGACAACGCCTCGTTGTGTTGCGTTGATGATGTTTCATTAATTTGCATCAGTCAGGACTGTTTGCATTATATTTTATCATGCTAAAGTGGTGAAGGGAATAACATGGAGCTACAAAACAAAATTCTACGTTTTATATGCAGCGAGAATACCATCTGACGAAGGGGTTTTAGTGAAATCTGGTGAATTTGTGAAAAATCATTTTGACCTCAACAGGATGTTCTTCTTTGTCAGGGACATAGCTGTGCTGGTGGGGGTTTTCAAACCGTTTCAGAATATTTAGCCTTTCAGAAATCATTCATTTTATCATCGATACGTATTCAATTTCTCCCCGATAATAGAAGGGAATCTTTGAACTTAACAGGCTTCAGAAAACAAAGTTATCTAACCGAACGTATTTTTGTCCAAGGCTTCTCAACGAGAGTGATAAGCGTCCTTTCATTGAGGAGGCAGAAAGGCTGAGGAAGCAGCACAAGAAGGACTATCCTGACTATAAATACCAGCCAAGACGCCGCAAGAATGGAAAGATTGGTTCCGGGTCGGGAAGCGAGGCTGACTGCCATTCAGAGGGAGAGGTTAGTCATAGCCAGTCCCTCTACAAGGGCCTCCATCTGGAAGTGACCCACAGTGGGGGGGATGGGTCTCCCCTGGCAGACGGGCACCACCCTCATACTGCAGGTGGGAAGAAGCCGTTCCACTTCGACACTGTTGTGTTCTGTCCTGCCCGGTTTGATGCGACTGTACGGTCTCTTCTGCTTTTCTACAGGTCAAAGCCACAGTCCCCCCACACCCCCGACCACTCCTAAGACGGAGCCTCAGTCCGGCAAGGCAGGTGATGGAAAGAGGGAGGGTGCCATGAACGGGGGCTCACGTGGCACAATGGGAGCAGAGGGCAGCTCAGGCACGGCGGGATCTGGGAAACCTCACATCGACTTTGGCAATGTGGATATCGGAGAGATGAGCCACGAGGTGATGGCCAACATGGAGCCTTTTGACGTCAACGAGTTTGACCAGTACCTTCCTCCTAACGGGCACCCGGGGATCGGGCAGACTTCCGGGGCGGGGGCAGCTGCGGCAGCTTCCCCGGCCTCCCAATATACCTATGGCATCTCCTCAGCTCTGGCAGCCGCCAGTGGACACTCAGCAGCCTGGCTCTCCAAGCAGCAGCCGCAGCAACATCACAGCTCCCCTCTGGGCTCAGACCTGTCCAAGACCCAGATCAAGAGCGAGGCCGGAGGTGCCGGCGGTCACTTTGCAGAGGCGGTCTCGGCAGGTTCTCATGTCACCTACACCCCTCTAAGCCTCCCTCACTACAGCTCTGCCTTTCCCTCGCTGGCCACCAGGGCTCAGTTTGCTGAATACGCTGACCAGCAGGCCCCGGGATCATACTATGCCCACTCCAGTCAGCCCTCAGGGTTGTACTCTGCCTTCTCTTATATGGGGCCCTCCCAGAGGCCCCTGTACACTGCCATCACTGACCCTGCCAGTGTACCTCAGTCACACAGCCCCACGCACTGGGAGCAGCCTGTCTACACAACTCTGTCGCGGCCATGACAGACAACGAGACCAGAGAGTGCTGGTGCAGGCTCCGCCCCCATGTCGGACCCAAGGAGCATCAACAGCACTGGTGGTAGTGTTGGAGGCGAAAGGGGTCTTCGTCAGGGGGAGTGGGCCGGCACCAGGGAGGTCGGCTGGGGTAGCAAGAGGGGAGAGACCCTGTTCTGCTCTTGCCCGGGTGCAGAAAAGCTGTCCCAGCCAACGGATGAGGTCGGCGCATGGTGCTTTTGAAGCATGGTCAATTATTTGGGGTGCACAGTGTTGTGGTCAGAATGTTTGTCTACGGTGGTGTGAGGGAGAAACACCCACCACTACAGAGTTCTAGGTTCGTTTCACAGCAGCAAAGCATATGACGCTTGAAACAACACACACAGCAGCAATCAAGGATTCTGTCCCCGTCAGGTACACGACTATGTGTGTCCGAGGAGGTACGTCGGTGTCCGACTGCAGGGGCATACAATAGCAATAATAAGCAACACCTACATTTATATGATGGGAGGAGCATCTGAGACAAGACAAGAGACGGAGTTCTTTTGTTTGTGTTCTGTGAAACAAGAATGGAGTGCCAAAGTACTTGGCTGTGGACCACTCACTTCTCAGGCAAGGTTTTTGCCACACGGATGAAGTTTCTGTTGTTTTTCTCGAAATCGAAATGTTTCGGAGGGACTTCCTGTCCCCGTTTTTATTCAAGTTACCGTGCTGTGCGCACGTCAACTACCTTTTGTAAAAAACAAAAAAAAAAAAAAAAAAAAAAGTCAAAATTTTAAAAAGTAATATGCATGAATGAAAACGCACCACTTATTGTCAAATAAAAAGGCAAAGTTAAAAACTAATTAGTGATGACTGAATATTATCAAGACAGTTAATATGACAAACTTGAAATGTTACACAGATATGATGTTTTTATGAGATGACCAAAGTTTTGGAACCAAAACTTATTTTGGAATATGATAGGATATATATATATATATATATATATATATATATATATATATATATAACTGTATTTATAAAGCAAAGAAACTGACAATATAGATGTTTCTCCCAACTTGACATTCAAAACTACCTTACATTACGTAGAAGTGTAGTTTGTGGTAGCTTCTCCCGAAGACATATTTGCGGTAAAACTTACTTTTGTTATGATGGCACTGACAAGTGGAAATGATTTTAGCGGACATTTTCATGAAGTAGACACTTCTCTATTTATTCGTGGAAATTTAATTTCATTATCTCATTATGCCACCGAGTGCATAACAGAAGCTATTAACCCTTAAATGTAACATTATTAATTGCTTTTAGCCTCTCTTATCTTCACTAAAAGTCCACACCACTGCCACCGCTTCCCCCCCTGTAGTGTAGCGTGTAGAGAGCAGTACTCACTGTGAGGCGTCCCATCTTTGGATGACAGCTGCAGTTTCAGTCGCAGATGCCAACATCAAGGAACAGTTGCCTGTAGGAGATGATGATTTTTGACAGTATCTGATATTAAATGTGCCTTGTTCTTAATAAACACTACTCACATGTTAAGCAGTAGTAATAACTAGTACTTTTATGTTACAATCTGTTGGTGTCTTTCCCATTTTAAAATGGTTTATCTGCTATCTGACGTCTCGTGTGCCAATTGTGTTTCCAATCCTCTGCTGGGTAATAAACATGTGACGTGTCAAACATCCTTAGCACACCTGTATTTTCGTTCGCTTGTTCCCCATCTAGTTTGCTGAAAATTCATTCATTTAATTCACTTTGTTTTATGTATATTACACAAATATTCTCTTTTTTAAACACTGCTCTGAACCTGTTGCATGCAGCATGGCTTGTTTACTTTTCCCCGCCATCATTTAACCCTTGACCTTCAGCGAAAGCAGTTTATTTGACATCGTCACTGCTATTTGTGAAATACCTGTAATAATTTTTGCTTATTTATATTTGTGTGTGCGTTATCGACTGTTTTTTTTGTCTGTCTGTCATAAAGAAAACCTGAAACAAAACCAAGCGTGTTCCCTCTATGTCCTGTTTTGTCAGCACAGCAACACATCTGAACAACATCAGGCCCGAAAGCCTGAACATGTGATGATGACCAGTAATCTTTGGCTTTCCTTTGAAATAAAGCTCTATTATTTCTGGTTTCCAACCAGTCAATCTCCTGTTAAGTTTTCACAATCAAGAACATCGTAAATAATATACAACAGTCTTTTATACTTGTGTACACAAAGCATCTAATCCTTCCTTAGATTCCATAAAGGCTCTCGCTATTACCACATAGACGAGAATTAATTTTCTCGTAAATGACACAAAGCAGTATCCTCATGACATCGAGTGACACCACTCAAATTCAATGCCTGATCAGATCAGCCAGTGGATAATTCACTTTGGCTGGCCGGACCTCAGAAACCTACGACCACGAGCAGATCAGGACGTCGATGGGTTGATGCGCTCAAAGATAACGGACAGTGTCGTCCAAAAATTCCTAAACGTTCCATCCCCACATTGGATTTTGATTGGATTAGGATTCCATCATGTATATTTCAAGTTTGTTTCAGTGCGTGTCTGTGTGTGAGGTTATGAGTGTGTTGCGGGTTAAGCCTGACTCCTAATTCCCTCTCTTTAATCGGCTGTGTGAAAGACAAAGAAGGCCATTGAAGGGGAGCTGGGGGAGGAGGAGGGAAGCAGGGCAATGAGCGGAGCCTTGCCCATAACTGCCTGGCCTGTAGCTTCACCGGGATACAAAGGGACTCTCATACTTGCTCTGAACACGGACACTGAAGCCCACCCTCCACATTTTACCACCATACTTGCCCCATCCACTGACAAAAACACCCCATTCTCCTCAGGTTCCAGTGCAAATGACAGCTTACCTGGAAGGAGAAACCAGTGGAGAAATTTCTCTGTTCGGTCAATGTCGACTGAGGCAGGTGTGAGTCCAGCGGAGAAGAACAAGGAGCAGGGTCATATTTCCACCTGCCATCAGACACTTCAGGACAGGAAATTACACAGGAAAAGTGAGGGAAACAAAATAATTTTATCATTGCACTTAAGGACTGTTTCATTCTTTAACAAAATTTTACTTTTCTCCCCCAAATTGGATGCATGTAAACTCTTTACTCAGTCCTCCATACATTTTCAAACAGGGTCATACACATATACTAACATGATATCAAAAAACAGTGAGACTCTGCACTTTGCCTTTTATATTTTTGGTCCGTCCCTTTAAGCTTGGCTTGAATAAAGACACAAACAAAGACAACTTTATCTGTTTGCTTTCTTCTCTGCTGCAGCCCTGATTTGCCCAAAGGACCGGCAAAGCCTTTCTATCCTTTTCTTTGATACAAGCTACTAAGAAACACAGATCTTCAAAGTTGGGAGACTGTGGAATTCCCCGCAGACAAAGCCTGGAATAAGATGCTCCCCCAACTCCAGCACAGCCAAAAATAATCAATTAATCAATTAGTTGCCTACTACCATATTATATAATACTTAATTCGTTGTTTTCAAGAGATCAAAATCAAGACTCTGTGATTTCTGCTTTTGAAGTAATTTTTTGCAGAATCATTAGTCCATTAAAACACAATAAAATATGTTCTTATGTGGATTTGTAGGCGCTTGTGAGCTCAAACATAGAGCAAACCAGCCAAACAGTGGGAACAGAACCTGTCACAATAAAACGCAAGATTCAAATCGTTAGACACTACACGAATCGATATTAACACCTCAGCCGAAGATCCAATATCTTTATCTTCAAGTTCCACATCAGATATTGCGGTTCTTGGCCCGGATGCAAAGTGATCATGGGGTTAGCGGGGAAGTTTCAGGGTGGGAGTTAAATAATGTACAGGATAGAGCTTGACTCAATTAATCGAGAAAGAAGAGTTGAGAAGACAATCCTATGGAGCAAGGGACAGAGAATAAAGACTATATTAGCAGTGTCGACCTGATGGTGGCCCCCGCTGTGGCTGGGGCTGGTGATTGTCACATGGGCAATCCCCTCTGCCCCATGAAAGGAGAGCTGAGCCACCCCGAGGCACTGTCTCCTCCAATCAAAAGACTCACATATTAAACCAGTTTTTCATAAAGTTTTTATCACACGCAATGCAACCAGTGCAAACTGGATTCTTTACGATGACAGTTTATATGATAATGAGAACAATCTGCCTTCACCACGGGAAAATTGTGTACGATAACCTTTTCATTATCAACAGTTCTTCTATCCAGACTTTAAATACCCTCATGCCGACTTTGTCATCGTACAAAACTTTTTTCCATAACAAATTAGTCCATCCTATCTTTCTCCCCAACTTCTAGGCCCCCCAGTCCACTGGCGAACCCTGTCCCACTTGCCGCCTGTGCCACAACCTATTTTCTCTAAACAATGCAGTGACTGTTTGGATGCTCTGTGTGTTTGTGCACGTGTTTGCATGACAGATGAAGGTACTGAGGCGGGGACAACAGTTAAAGCTCTTCTCTACTGGCAGCAGCGTATCAGCAACTATCATATTTTACATTGAAGATGTCAGAAATTAACACCCAACTCGACCGGGAGTTTAAATTTAATATCCGGTTCCATTTGCTGCTTACCCCCGGTCAACAAGGTGAGCGGTTGTCTTGTGGATATCCCAAATATCTTAGGCTTCAACACAAATACTGTATGTGCTGGTGCTTATTACATCAGTGCATGTGATTCAAACAGCTGAAGCTGAATCTCATCCTGGCATTTTAGCTCTTCAGCACCTCAATGCTTATTTAAGAAATGTCCCTATTTCAACATAAAAATGTGTTATAAAACAAGAGCCAAAAGCGTTTTATTTTTAATCAATATATAGTTCTCAGTTCCATGTCAAAATTGCATTTACAAAATAGTAAAACTTTCACAAAGCAACACCTTAAAATGTGTATGGCAACAGTGGCAATTCCGCCATTCTTGCCAAACACGGCATTGGTTTCTTTGATCTAAGGGTGGACAACTTTGAGATTCTTAAACTAAAAAAATGTTAGGTGAGGACAACCTGAAAAAATATGGCGCAAGGAGTGGTTTCAAATATCCAAATTCTGAAAATTATTTGAAATAGATAGAAGATAAAACATCTATCCATTTACCTGGAAATAGGTGAATATGGAGTTCATTTGTTGGTGTCAAATCTCTTGCTTGACCCGAGTGCTGCCCAACTAGCTTTGATGATAGGTTACACCTCCTTAGAAATGTCTCCAAGCACAATTAAGATGTAAATGAAACATGGTTCTTTTTACAAAAAAACTTTATTCAAAACTACTATAAAACAGCTCTGCACTGATCACCTGACAACAACTCACAACAAATAATACAATAATACATATACTTAGTAAAATATGACAGTCAACTTAAGTTACATTTCCCCCTTGTGGCTCTGACTTACACTGCAACTGATAATGATTTGGGGTCATTGTGATTTGTGTATCCATATTTCAGATAAGTCTGTGAATTTTGACATTGTGACTTTGCCTCTCTTTTGGCCATGGTCTGTGTTAGCGTCACTGCGGAGCGGACCAGGACCTTAATCTGCTATGATCAGCTCATCGCAGCCCCAATCCTCATAGCTCCCATCAGGAAGGTACCTGCGGATGATGATTGGGATCTTCCTGCTCCTGAAAGAGGACACCAAAACAGTAAGATGTTGGGAGGTACATCAGAACTACCAACTTGCTCCTCAAATAATTAAATAAACGATGCAGTCCTTTTTGGTTATTAAGTTAGATTCATCTCTTTATTTGTCAGTTTTGAGAGTGTGTTTTGTTGTTTTGGTCACATCACTTAAATGCTGAAAGCTTTGCAGTCTTTGTTTACATACATTATTTTTTTTAACTTACTTGAGTTCTTTCATTGCTATTTGTAAAGGGTCTGTTTCTCCCTCCAGCTCGACCATCACAGGCGCACACATCCTGTTAGAGACAAGTACAGTTGGTCACTGGGCCTGGTCTGTTGACAGGTAACATGAATTATTATCAATTATTATTTTTAATAATGATTTTGTGCTTGTTTTTCAGTCTAATCACCCCGGACTCATCATCAGCATCAGTATAAGTATCAAATGCATATGCAGGTTAATATGGTCAGGTAACACTCTGGAACAAGTATTAGACTAGTTTCTGTTTTTAATACATAAATGAATAAAATTAAAGAAATGTCTAAATTACATATTTGGACTACAATCATAAGGAATGTATAGGTCAAGTGAAGGACAGTCACATCTCAACAATATTTGGCCATTACCCAGGAAAAATAGAAAATAGAGAGGTGCCAAAGTCCAGTGAACTAATTTGAAAGAGAATGTTGTAGTCACAATCTTGTATCTTGTAATCTATCTAAAAAGTAATCCAAAGTTTATCAGAGAGTTTAGGTGGACCTGGATGTGAGTAGGATTCACACAAGATCTTTTATCATACAATAAGGCTGATTTTCTTCTCATATTTTAAGTATCAGTGCAGGAATCCGTTTGCTAATGAGGATCTGGCTGATGATCCTATGAGAACAGATTGTGCTGAGTCAATCAAAATCATGCACTAATGGAAGTTACAGGAACTGTTATATATTCACAGGTCCAACTCACGCTATCTGAAGCGCCCGAGTCCCCAGAACTCTGGCTCGTTCATATTTTGTCATGTAGGGTGTTGTGATCCTCTTCTGGTTGGCCTGCTGGCCCTCTCCTGCTGGTAGGATCTGTACATTCTCCTGATCTTCCTGCTCAGAAAAACAGCAACATAATTTTATTCAAAATGGGCAAAATACCACATTCAGCACTTCACAGCCTAGAAAGCTGAGGACATATAGCAAAGATTTTGGTGAGATGGACAACAGTCTGTGCAACACTTCAATGATATATATCAGTTCTTTCATTTCAAATCAATTATTTGGCATAGAAAATGAACCTTCCAAAAGTTATCTCTGCATTCTAAAACCTAGCAATGGTAATGACCAAAATATTTTTGTTAGGAAAAAGCCAACTTACGTCTTCCACATTTTCAAGGTCATCGAATGCCTCATCTTCCTCTGCATCATCAAAGTCTCCGTCATCAAAGCTAATAAATTTTGAAGCGAAAAAGGCAATCACAGACGCTATAATGGCACAACACAAACCATATATAAAGCCACTATATATATGTATAGCCACTGCATATTGATCGTAAATGTTTGTTTATTATTATTATTATTATTATTGTTATTAATTAGCAGGCTCACGACGATACTTAAGAGTTCAATACTATTACCACGTTATCCTTGGAAACTACAAGTCGTATACCCAAAACGTTCATTTCTCGTATATCATGATCAAGAGTCAATATACGAACAGCTTTAATTATCTGAATTCTCATTAGAAAAAGCCATTAAGAACATGTTTTCATTCTTAACGAGTTTTCACGTGTTTACTTTACATCAACTCATCATCTCATACTGATTTAAACCCAGAACAAAACAAATAAGGAGGACAGGCGTAATCCTAAAATTCTGTAACTTTATACTGAAATTAAATTCAGACTTAAAAGAAACGAATGAGGTAAATAAGGAATGGACAGCTTTGATGCGATTCTTATAGATAAGTTAGCTAACACTGAAGGTAAAGCTAAGGACGTGCACGTTGCGTTATCTTTAAATATTTGCGATAATTTTAATCCGTGGTGTTGAAAACAGCATAGTTCTGCGTTGAATTGTACATACTTATCTTCGTTGTCCGACATTTTCTGTTCTAAAAAACTTTCAAAGTGTCTCCGCCGGTTCTATCTATACTGTCTTGCCTGGTCGTGTTGTTTCCAGCGGAAATGATGTCTCCTCAGACTTCCGGTTTACCCTGTGCGTCTGAAAAGCCTCCGGCGCGTCAAAGGCCAAACAGTACAGTTCCGCTTTTCCTGCAGCTTTGTGGGGGATCCTTATCGAAATGTCTGAAATATCCCCAACCCATTTTCTTACAATTCAGTCAGACGAACGCAGACTATTTCAGGGTTCATTACTTTTTTTATTAAGTAGTACAACAGTTTTAAAAGAACATCAAGAAGATGATTGTTGTATCCTACAAATTTCTCTTTACAAAAACACACAAAAACAAAACATTCAGTGAATAAAGATTTATTTCATACCTCAAATTATAACTATACCATACCTATGTATGTAAAGCTGAGAGAAAATGTACATTCTGATTAAAGAATTTAAGTAATATATAAGACTTGTGAGTCAATATTGCTATGATTTTCACATTGCTAACTATGACTGGCGTTATCATTAGTAAACTGCAGAGGCAATGGATAATAAAAAGGCACATTAAAATATTGCTGGAATAAATCTGTCATACACAAGGTAAGACAAATAGTTTGCTGCATTTCATCCATCAATCCATTATCTAGCCAAATATCCTGCACTCAGGGGTGCCGGGATACAGGTTCCTCGCCCAGCTGTCATTGGGTGAGAGGAGGAGGATACCCTGGACCGATCATCAGTTGATTGCAGGGCCACATATAGAGTGAAACAAACATTCACTCTCTAAATCACACATCTGGGCAATTTTACGTTCTTTTCCAATTATCTTAGGCATGTTTTTGGACTGTGGGAGGAAACCGCAGAACCTGGAGGAAACCCACGCAGACAGGGGGAGAATTCATTGACATTTAAGTAGTAAGAAACAAAAACAAATGGCAAAATTGTTAATATTCGCCAAATTTGCCAAATTGAGCCTTTGACAATGATAAACTGCAAATGTATATGAGAGCGGGCTGCTGCCCAGGTTTGTTTTGCTGTTGCAGTGGACGGAGAACACTCTGTATCCTTTGCCACCAGTCCATCATCACTTACTCTGCGTGACCATAGACAGAACCCCAGACAAAGAAACATACATACATGGAAAAAAAATAACACTCAGTCAAGAACCATGCACCCCTCTGCAATAATTAATGTGTTAACCAAATGACATTGATCTCAACGTTCAATGAGCTATTGTTTACACGATCTCTTCATCTAATTTAAATATGTAAATCTTCCCTGCAAATGATACAAAATAAGCATTTTTCTTTCTTGCAAATGAAACAATATGAGCATTTTTAACTCCTGACCTTTTTTTTTATAAGCACTTTTCCTGTTTCTTTGTTTAAATTGAATAATTTTGTGTAGAAACAGGAACAAATAAATTGATGAACAATGCATGAGTTTTTTCTTGATTTCAGTCCCATGCTGCTAAAGTCTTGTGACCATTTCTCCTGTCTCTGTCTGTAGGTCTCCTTTGGAAAAGTCACTCTCTCCCTGGACCTGTCAAGGCACATATTAGAGAAAAAGACATCAAAAAAATATCGAAAATATTGTTAACGAAAATTTCTGCAGAAAATATAGATTTGTAAAGCAGAAGAATGTACATGCAATTGCAATTGCCAACCCTTGCACAATTTATCTATGTACAGTAAATATTGAAAAGGAATTCACATATGTATAGAGATTTTATTATCTGTCTTTTGAGCCTTTTTCTCCTCCATATTGACATAATGGCTGGAATATTTTTCAATTTCTTTTTGCAGTCCTGTTAAAATGGAAATAACCTAAATTGAAGAGGAATGGAAGTGCTTTTCTAATTTAAAATAGAATATAACCACTTCATCTCGAGTTTAGCACTTACGTTTGTTAAAATAATACAGAGAGCACTTAAACTGCACAGTGTTAGCCTCTACCAGCAGGTTTAGAGAGAAAGCACTCATTTTTACTGTGGCTTCTGCCTACCTCAGTTTGACATGATGTAGTGGTCACAGGCTCAGATGGGTTCTGAGAGCTGGAGTGTGTGAGAACGGCAAAAGAGACACAGCTGGCTAAAAAGGACCCTCTATTTTTACCAGTTTCCTCCATATCTGATGAACCAGTCTGACTTTTTTCTCCACAAAAAGGGTCTTTGAGGTCCGTCTCAGGTTTAACCACTTCTTTTTGAGCATCTTCATTTGAGTTATTGTTCAGTGACCTGGCAGAAAGGACTCTGGGTCTGTTCAAAGATCCGCGCTGATTGGAGAAACATGACAGTGGGAGGGGAGCGGTAGCAGGAGGCAGATGTGTCCAGGGTCCGGGATTAATGATGCTAAGCCATGGATGGTTGAGTCTTGATCTGAAGCTGATTGATTTGGTGCTAAAAAGGAGATGTGGGAAAAGTAGTTCTGAAAAATTCAGCCTCCCCTTCAACACCAGGTGGGCTGGTTATGTTCTTGTTTCATGCATTGTTTTTACTTTCTGGCAACATTTTGATATTGCAAGTATCTTACTTTTCAAGATCTGTGGGTTTTTTTTTAACAAACCAAGGAAATTCATCAAATGTATGTATTCAAATAGATAAACACTTATCATTATTGTTGAGATGGAATAAAAAAAGATAAGTTTGTGATCATAGTGTCAAATACATCTGTAAACTTACGGGTCAGTTGAAATACGTGAAGTTTTACTTTGAGTGGGGGAACTACCTGCGAAGAGAAAGAGAAAGAAGGCATGAGATAAAAAGAAATACCACAGAAAAGTAGTTGATGGGGTTCTGTATACCTGCAGCCGCAGGGTTGTTTACTGTCAGGATGCCTTTATTTCTGTGAGCAGAACCTGGGGCTAAAGTGTTCCTGGATGGAGGAACCAGCTGGCTTTGTCCTCCTCTCTGTGGTCCACAAGGATCGAAGGTGTTGGAGGAGTCTCCTGTCTTTTTCACCTCACTTCTCACACCAGCGGGTGTAAATACGTTTTTTCCAATTTCTTCTTTTTCATCTTCCCTGTCCACTCTGTCTGTAACTTTTGGTGGGAGAGGCCGGGAAGAGGCAGGCATTGCCAAACTCTCCATTTCCAAACATGACTCCTTGTTTTCCCTCTTTTGCTCCTCCTCTCTCCACTCCCCACTTTCTCCTCCCTCTGTGTCCATTGGTTTAAAACTTGTAGAACTCACAATAATGTGGACTGAACAGATGAATCCCCTCACGATTTGCATATATCGTTTCTATATTTCCAGATGGCATTTATCACATTTCATTGTTGTCTTGCTTCGCTCACAAATTGCAATATGTTCTCCTGCACTTGCAGTCGTAATATTTCAGCAAGTTAGTTGATGAGGAAGTGAGTCAACTCACTCAAGCACTTTGAGGCACCTAAGGGGTCAGGCCCCCTTCAGCATGTGCCGATGCACTTGTCTTTTCAGTTGAGTCAGAAAGTTGAAGTGATGGATGACTGTAGTGACATAGATGTATGAGTTTACTTGCAATGAACAGAACACTTAGAATACAAACATCAGTTTCGTGCCTGATACCTGTGTGTCTAACACGTTATTAGGTATCTAAATTACTGTTAGAGCCCATATTTTACGTGTATAATAGTGCAAACTAAAGATGATATACATCTGTCATTTTGTTGTCAAAAGTGATCATATGGCATTAAAATTATATTCCTGTATTTCCAGGATAACTAAGTCATTTTGAATTCCTGGATATATTTCAAGTGTGTAACATTTTGAACTGAAAGGACAGAAGGGACTGAGAGACAGGGGTATTCGTCGTACTTTTTCAAATGGGAAGTGCAAATGACAGAACCTGTTTCACCCCCCTCTTCGGTAGCATCCTGCTCAAAGTATCTTCATCTAAAAGGCAAACAAGATATATAAACGCACTTTACATGTTATCACTTGCAAGCCAAACAATTCCTAAGTCATTTCACAATCATCTTAGGCCATAATCCAGATTACTTACAAATTGCCATGTGTTGGAGTCACATGCTGCACCTATAATTGTTCATGTTTTGTCAGTCCCCAATGCATCTGGGTTCACTTTTTGTCACACATAGTATGGGATGTGACTGAGACACTACGTTCATTACAACGGTTATCTTTCAGTGTGTCAGTGTTTTTCAGGGTTTTTTTCACCTGCAGTATTGTTATTCAAAATTGATATATTATTTCGGGACGTTCATAACCCATGTGTTAGGTCGGCTATTTCTGACGGTAATAATAGTAATAATGGAGAACTTTAAAGCTCTCAGAAGCTCTTGATCTCAATAGTAAAAGAAGCTGAAAAAGATACCACTGTGAAAAAGATCTCTTACCATTTTAGCATCTGGGGTGGTGGCCGTGTCTTGACAAGGCAGCAGATTTTGAAGAGGAATCAGACACTGAGGTCCTTTGCTTGTCATTATATGTCCACCAAAGGACTACATATCATTCAAGGTCAGACGAGAGAAAGAATTCAAGTTCGTGAGAATTTAACCCAGCAAATGAAACGATGAGGCAATATGAAATCGAAAAACAAGGAAATGTGCGCACTTGCACTTGAAGTCTTTGTGCATAATGAGTGGGTGCAGTTAGCGAGGCGGATGTCAGCTTCACTCTTTCTTGCATTGTTTAAGATGCGGCCTGCACGACCTGCTTTAAAGTCAAGAGAAAATATGCAAATGGAGTTAAACGTTCATATGTCACTCTTTCATCAGTATTTTGGACTGAAATCCATAGAAATTTAACTGAATTTTAAAAGGGAAACCACAATATGACTAATACTTTGACATTTATAGTCTTCATAAAGAAAAGGAATGTTTTATATGTATACTCAGGAATAATTTAGTCGATGCCTCAGTTATTTTTGCAAAGTTTCACATGTACCTGTGATAAGGTGACATAGCAATGATAACTGAGGTAAAGCAGGTAGTCTGTCAACCAAGTACACAATATTGATGACCTTTTCATATATAAAAGTAAAAAAAAAACCAACCTTAATAGCTAAATGGGAAGTTAGCAAACAATATAAGTATATTAGAATATTAAAGCAAAAGTTAGAATATTGAAAACAATTCTGGAAAATAGCTAATTGGCTAACAATTAATAAATAATTGCTGACGAATACTGTGAAACCATGTCTTAAGGGTCCGGGAGAGCAGGAACACCATGTCTGTCTCTGCAACCTTGACAACCTAACAGAAAATGACAATCAAGGTCTACAGTTCGGAAAAAGATGCCTTAATATTCAAAAATCATCCCACTGGATCCAAACACTTGATGGATAGATACAAGCTCACATAGTACCTTCTGTAGACCCATAACTTCCATGATACTGTCCCGCTTTTTTGTCCACCTCCATTCATCTGGTATTCACATATTTAGTTAGAGTTTATTTTATTTTATCTCGTCTCTTGAGTTTCACACCCTGTGCAGAATAAAAAAAACACAGGCGGGTGGCAACAAAGAGCCTCGGTGTTATTCGCATATGTAGGATTGAATGTTTCTCTGTTGAATCCAGTTGACTCTTAACTCTGACATTAAGTTATCATCACAACTGGCTCCACAAACTGATCACCTGGAATAAGCAGAGGCAATTACTTGCTATCCAGGTAATTGCCTAAATGCTGGAATATGAATATCGAGTCTCCGTGAATGACTGCTATTACAACAGCACAAAGCTGAACTCTATTGGAAGAGATGGCTCACTGAAACCAGTTGATCAAGAGGAACAGTGATGGATGACATCAAGTGGAACACCCCTGCAGATATTGTTGTGGCTGGGGAAGCCACTTCTCCAACTGGACCGTGGGTTATGAGAAAAGTATTGATATCAGAGCTCCATTTTCTGCAGGTGGCAACAGCTCTACATCCTAAACTTTCTCACTCTTTCATCCAAGACCCTTACTGACTCAACCCCCTTGAGCAAGTAACAAAAAGAACAAGAAAGGTTGAACAAGTAAAACAAAATGTATTTAATATTTTCTTGCCATAATATTGTGAACTTCATGCTTAATGTCTCAAATATTGCTTCCTTTATGAATAAACTTAACTTTATTTTTCTGCGCAATTAGGGGCAAGGGTGTAAAAAGTGTTTGTTATACGTTTGTCGTGCCTGTGATAATTGTACGTCCAAATGTGTTTTGGGGTTGGGTTTATTTTGTATTTTTTCAGACATCAACTTACATTTTTATATCGTGTCTTTGGTTTCTTTTCCTGAGACTTCCGTATAATTGCACGGTGTTGTCAGTTTATTTATCTTGTATGTGGAATATAAGCAGTTGTTTTTGAAAACAGTACAATATACTTTTAAATGGCCAAATGTGAATATAGTATAAATTCATGTAAATATCTTTCAAAAATGTTTTTTTTTTGTTTTGACAAACAAAAAACAGTGGGCCATAAAGAAAGTCCCTTTAATTTGGAAGGTACGAACGTCCGGTCTTGCGTGAATCATGACCCTTGACCTCACAGAGCGAAAACAGCCAAGGAGGTTCCTGAAGCTTCGATCACAGAGCTTCACAGATAGAATGGCTCCCGCGAAGCAAAACACATATTTCATCAAACTCTCGACATTTGGTGTTAATAGCTAATATTTACAATAATTCGATATAATAACGGGGACTTTTTTTCAAATATATTGTGGTTTAGTCATTTACTGTCCCGGGAGTGCGTATGCTGTAATTCAAAATGTGGATCTAAAATACATTTTAACTGCTTTCAACATCACCGAAAATAGATGCAGATGATCAAATGATGAAAAAGCGTGTGTTCATGCTGTAAACGTCCGATCTGCCCGCTGTCGTTCTGCGTCTCTTCCGCCGCTACGCACCTGCGTCAATCGGCGTGCGGCTGACGTAGCACAGCACAGCTCAGTGATGGCTGCACCGCCCG
Organism: Fistularia tabacaria; assembly: GCA_901007705.1. Taxonomy (NCBI): domain Eukaryota; kingdom Metazoa; phylum Chordata; class Actinopteri; order Syngnathiformes; family Fistulariidae; genus Fistularia; species Fistularia tabacaria. Next base: position 77,011 of record CAAKHD010005075.1, on the reverse strand, counting down.
ATGCGGAGAGTTTGGAGTCTCGTATCAGTAAGTATTTTCATCTCACTGAGCCCTGGCAGTGCCGTCCGAAGACCGCGGCACTCGTCAAGTGACCGTCCGGTGGTTTTTAGACGAGATGCCGGCTCGTCACCGCGACGTCCGTCCAGTTAGCGAGTACACGGAGCCCGCTGTGACATCCAGGATGCTAATCTATCTAGCTCCCCGGGCTGTCGTGCCAGCCAGCTGTCAAGACCCCCGCACTCCGGCATCGTTTAACCCGCAGCGGGTCGATGGAGCCGAAAAGTCCGAGCGATAACATCCAGGCTCTCCTTCTGCCAACCACGCGGATGTTGTTATGATGATGCTAAAGCTGTGGCGATCCGAATATCTTGAGCAAGTATTGACTCGGTGCGACTTGGGAGAGCTAAAACAAGCTAACACCTCACCTCGGCACCTGCGCGTACATTTGCTCCCCTTTGCCCGGTGACCTTCCGCGCCTCAAGATTTGAATATGCGACAATATGAACGCTCAGTATCCTGCAGCACTGGAGACCTATTGATATGAAGATGGAGGTGTCAAGTATTTAGACTGCAGTTAAACTCTCGTTGGTACCTGAGCAGACATTTCTCACGCTGCTTTGTTGTTGATCAATGTGTGATTGTGTGCATGCACGTGTGTGTATATCCATGTTTTGTTCACAAGTATCTGAATGTGCGTGTTTGTCGTTTAGAGGATAGAGTATCCAGAAAGCATGACATACTAAGAAACTAATTCCTCTGCAAATACATAAACCATTTGCATACGATCTTTCTTGTATATTGATTGCTTTGGCTATTTGGTTTTTTCTTTGCTGCTCCGAAAGAGTAATAGTCAGTGGGAACTCAGCAGAGCTTTTAGTGCAACTGAAGCTACTGTTTTGGAGCAGTTAAGACTTCATGTCTTGTAGTAGGGAAAACGGGCCTTTTTAGTTGCTTGAAGAGGAGTGCCTTATTAGTGAAATATCTCAAATAATGATTGGGCAATTGGAACGGTTGTCATCTTGCAGTATATGATGTACTCAAATAATAAATCTTTACTGTTTATGTGACATTGTGTTTGCTTACATTGCAGACAGAGCTACAAATCCTCTCAACAGAGATACAGACTGGAACAGTATCCATGCCTTCTGTGACCAGCTCAACAATGATCTGGAAGGGTAAGATGAGGCCACAGGGCCATGCCATTATTTAGCTCTTACCTTAATTGTTGTCTGAATGTTCCTCATTCATGATAATTAGTCCTGGAGACAAACCTACAAGCAAAGGCCCTGTTGAATACAATCCTTAACCCTAACCCTAACCCAAAGGCCCTGTTGAATACAATGTTTGGGAAACTCTTGTCTACTGAGGTGGTAATGTGTTCCTCCGTTTATTTAGGCTTGGAGCTATGTGGATCATAGTAATACTTCCGTATGATCCGAAAATTTGGGAATTAATATTATGTACTTAATAGGAGCACTTCAGATATTACAGCTCCGTGTATTGGATCTGCATTATCATGGCAAGTCTAATGTAATTCACTGATCAGAAAGATGGATGGATTTCATTGATTCCCAAACTGGGAAATGATAAGGGCAGTAGCAACGGATACAATAAAAAATGCAGAGCACAAGGAACCTAGTGTACATAATGTCCATTTGACAAGTACGTGTGATTAATTGTGTTGTTTCAGCATATTTCTACACACAAATAATTTCATGACATACTCCCAGAGTTAATGTTTGACATTATTTATGTATTTGCCAGTGCCAGCATGGTAATGAAAATGAAGCAGATCTCTTAAAGAAAGTTGTGCTTTGCTGCTGTTAAAATCTGTGCACCCTTTAACACAGTTGAATCTGTTGCTTTGCTTCTAACTGCCAGGTACAGTGCAAGATGACATATTAAATTCATGTTTTGTTTCCAGGCCTCAGTTGGCCACTAGACTCTTGGCCCACAAGATTCAGTCTCCGCAAGAGTGGGAAGCAATGCAGGCTCTGCTGGTGAGTCCAGACCTCAGTCAGGGTCTTTCAGCCAGAACTGACCACATCATTTATGCTCTTCATTTTACACATTATTTTTCAACGCTAGGTATTGGAGGCATGTATGAAAAACTGCGGGAAAAGGTTTCACAGTGAAGTGGGAAAGTTCCGTTTTCTAAATGAACTTATCAAAGTAGTTTCTCCAAAGGTGAGATTCTCTTTGTACAAATATTGTTTTTTCTCTTTTGCATAAGCCTCAGACGCAAAATCCAGTTTCTATTCTGGTCAATTTAAATACTGATCAACTTGATTTGACTTCAAACAATGCTACAAACTCAGGTTTGAATTAATCTCTTGATTTCCAATCCTCACACACAGTACCTGGGCTCAAGGTCACCAGAGCCAGTAAAAAAGAAGGTTTTGGAGTTGATCTACAGCTGGACTTTAGGGCTGCCAGATGAGGCCAAGATCTCCGATGCTTACCAGATGTTAAAGAAACAAGGTAAAAAGAAGTTGTCTGCCTGTTTGAATAAAAACACAACTGTTAACATGTAAAAGTTTTTGAATTATTAAATGGTAATGATGATCTCTAAAGAGCAACTTAGTAAGTAAAGTATAGACTAGATTATTCAAAAAAATAAAGATCCATTTGTCTGTGCTGGAGTCTTTTTTTCAAAGAATTCTACTTCTAGGATTTTTTTTATTCATAAACCTGCATTGAAGCAGGTTGTTACATTATGATTGACATGGAATTGACATGAAGACGATGAATCCAAATGTCTGGTTGGACTCTCAAGACACAATCATATTTCAGGACTAAACGGTTGAGAACGGCAGGGGATTTTTAGGTGCGTTTTCCTCGTATCAGGGCATTGTTCAGTTGCCCTCATGACTGGTAGTACGTTACAGCAAAATGTCAATTTAGTGGTGCTCACTGCGGAGAGATGTGTCTGAATAGAGCAGTTGAAACACAAATTGACTGCCCTTTACATGGTTGACAAACTTTTTAAGACCGTTTTCTGACACAGTGGAGAGAAAGTAATTGTGAACTGTGACGTACTTCAGATTCTTTCATCAACACCGTTAAATCAACACAGTAAGGCTGTCCAGGCAACCAGTTATGTTCATAGTACAGTATTCTGACTAAAGATTCAAATTATGAACTGAAACAAATGCAACATGAATATGGCTTACATTTGTTAAATCTATGTAGACATCCATAAGCACTTTGAGTGTATTTGGAAGTATAAGTGGCTTTATGGGTTATATTCAGATAGGACTCAACTGTTCATCTGAGGAAGTGACGTTCCTTTACGGAGACATCAATCGATTGGCTGGAATTCACCAAAAACAGCGGCGTCTCATGATGAGTGACCAGAATCTCTCTCTGGTTGACATAAATGTTATTCTATTTGTCAGAAACTGGAGCAGAGAAACAGCCCAAGTCAGTATTTTGTATTTTCATTCATAGCAGAAGTTAAATTAATTCTCGGGAAATCCTGAACTCGATGGTTGTTGTCACAGATGCAGCTGTGATGCCAATTTTCTCCCATCTTCCTGTTGTCTGATAATAGGAAGCTGTTCCATGGTGACAGACAGGAGTCAGTTGCAGGAGTCAATTGCAACTGCACAAACTGACGTGATCACAAGTTAAAAACACTTTTGATCACCTACTCACTGGTTTAAAAAACAGCCTTCTGCCACAAAGTCCAATCGTTTTTAAAGAAGTAATTCTCAAAACAACTACTTATTACTGATTTGTGGCCTTGCATATTGTAAATTCTTTACCTTTTGCTACTTTTACAACTTCCTATAATTCTTGCTAAAATGCATCTGTGATAACCTCAACAGCACTCATTTAGGCAAAGCAAAATAAAAAGTAAACCATTTACCCTCATCACTGGATCCACTGTATCTTGAGTCTGAGTTAAGGTGATTGAAGTGAACTTGACTGAGCGTGTTGGAGACCATCTGAGGCACAAAGCCATGTGGATGAAAGCTGATTCCTCCTTGAATCTTAGTGTGGTAGGCTTATCAAAATTAGGCCAAAGGAGCTAAAATTAAATTTGTCCTACCAAAATGCTTTAACTTTGACCTACAATGTAACCTGAATAGCATTTGAATTGTTTGCTTCTCTTCATGAAGTTTGGATCAGAACATTTTGATTTGTATTACATAAGTGTGTTTGTATGTACAGTCTATATATTAATGTATTTTATACTTTTGGTTAGTATTTCAGATTTCCCCAATTAAGAAAAAAATAAAATTAATTTCTGTTTTATTTTCTAGGTTCTATAGTTTTTGTCATCTTCCCTTGATAGAGTTGAAGAATAAAGAAACTCAGCCAGTGTGTTGAAAGATAATTTTAAGGATTTCTTTTTAATCTCTCTGAGACTGAACAGTGGATAACACCTTTCAGACACACACACACACACACACACACACACACACACAGGGTCAACTTCAGAACAGATATAGAAGACAAGATCACTGCAGCTGAGCCAAGTTTTCAAATAGTTACCTAGAATGTTTTTCGCTAGAGGTGAAGGTTGTCTCATCTGCTTGAACTTTAGGTATCATCAAACAGGACCCCGAGCTGCCCCCAGATAAACTACTCACGCTTCCCCCACCCAGACCCAAAAATGCAATTTTTGAGGATGAAGAAAAGTCAAAAGTAAGTGCATTGTTTCACAAAAAACAAGTGCAGGTAAAAAGAGAGTTTGATCAAAAAGGAAAGATCATTTGTCTCTCAGCGTGCACCACATATGTGGTAACTCTTTCAATGTCCGTGGGCTTTGACAGATGCTGTCTCGCCTGTTGAATAGCTCACACCCTGAGGACCTAAAAGCTGCCAACAAACTCATTAAGGAAATGGTCCAAGAGGTAAACCCTCCGTTTTCCTACTGCTCACTGCTTTTACAATTTGTGCTTTATGATGTATGACAGGATGAAAGAGGGTGTGAGAAGGTAAGTCTGTGTGGGCCCTTGGGGAATGCGTGTCGGTCAGAAAAATTCAGTATTGTCTTTTGAGCATTGAAATGGCTCCTTCACTTTTTACAAATTTTTTTACTTGTGTGTTTCGGTTAGTTAAGTTCACGCTGCTTCCACTCATTGCAGTCGTTTTGTCGATATGCCAGTAAAAAGTAATCTCTTGTTGATCCTTGCAGGATCAGAAGCGAGCAGAGAAGGTGTCGAAGCGCGTGAACGCAATTCAGGAGGTAAAGGAAAGCGTCTCTCTGCTGACTCAGCTCCTGCAGGACTATGACGGCGCCACGGGCAACCAGAGTAACATGGAGCTTCTGCAGGTGAGGAGCGCTGACTCTAAACTCACTGCGTGCTTCATGCTGTAAATCCAATATAATTTCATTGTGTGTTTTCTGTGTTGGCAGGACCTGTACCAGCGATGTGAAAAAATGAGACCAACTCTCTTCAGACTAGCAAGTGACACAGAGGACAATGATGAAGCTCTGGGTTAGCTTTGATTTCATTCATCTTTCAATATGATGATCTTTAGGGAGGAAAGACCCCCCCCACACACACACACACAGACACACACACTCTCTCTCTCACCCACACACAAGTTGTTCTTCACTTTCTGTGATGTCACAATGGGTTATGATGTCACTTAGAGATTTCTATTGTCATCCATTTTCCCTACATAGTCACAATTTTATCTTTTGGATATCTGTCACGTCTAGATGTTGTCATTCTCTTGTCTGCATTTCCCCTGCTGATTCCTAATTGGATTGTTCACATTTGATTTTACATTAATATCCTGCATGTGCCTTGCCTTAACATGCTCTAGACATGACCTCTCTTGAAACAAAACCTAGTTATACTGCTTATTCTTCAGACTCATTTTCTCTAGAACATCTTATTTCTTTTTTCTTAACCCCCCCCAGATGTTTACAGGACAGCCTGCAAGTCCAGATACCAACTGGGTTTAAAAGAGGCCTCTGGTTTTTCCTTAATAGGAAAAGGCCCCCTGATAAATGGCCATCTTGCCTTTCATACTTAAGACTGTCATCAGGAGTTCATTAAGTAAAACCAAACAATTTAAATATGGATTAATCATCTTACCCTGAAAGATCTGCAGTATTTTTTTTCTGCTATTTGCATAATATTCTATAATTTGGTACAGGGGTGGGAGGATAGAGGAAGGAACGGCTGAAGGCTATACACATATAAGCAAATTCAGTGGAATTTTTATTTCTGCAGTCAGAAGTTCATCAAAAAATGGATAAAATGCAGGGAGAGGCTGACCTGTACCAGGTGAAAAAGACACTTCAGAGTCCATGTACTCATTTACCTGTTATTCTGTGATCCAAAACAATGGATGAACTTTTCTTTTGTTTAGATGTAGATGTTAGATGTTTTTTCTCATCTTTCCACAGCGGAGATTCTGCAAGCAAATGATAGCCTGACCCATGTGATCAACCTGTACAAACAGCAGGTCAAAGGGGAGGTGATAAACAGCAACAACACATTAAACACTCAAAAACACACAGGTTGGTGAAAAAGATCACACAAACACATAGCTGTATTATTACCTGAGCCTAAAAGAAGTAGTTTGGATTGAAGTGTCTGGCGCCCGTGTCTCACAGGGAGAGGGACGGCACTGCTGGATCTGTCAGGACTGGACACGTCACCCCAGTCCCCGCCTTCCTTCCCGGAGTTCCCCACCCCGACTGATAGCCTCACCGCTCCTTCGCAGGAGACGGGCATGAGTCTGCTGGACGACGAGCTCATGTCACTTGGTAACTGCATGTCAAAATTTAATTGCTTTGTAATCAGGAACACACACACGCATCAAAACAACCGGTCACTTTTCTGTATTTAAGGAGAAAATTAAAAGAATACGTTGTGAGAAAGAAATGTGTTGAAAAGGACGTGAAAGTCAGCTGAAGGTCAGCGGTAAATGTTAAAGTTTTAAACAATCTAATTCGGCTCTGAAATGTAATCAATTTAATAAGTGGGTCAAAACTGTAGGAAATACAGAGATTGTTTCTCAGGCTCTTAAGTTGTAATACTTTGTTTGCTACAGATATCGATGTGTCGTATTGAATGTATCTTTGCACTTCCACTGAAACTCTCACAGGTCTGAGTGAAGGAACACACACCTCCAACCCTCTGTCACAGCCAGACGACTCCGCCGCCTGGGACTCCTTCCAGGTGTCAAAAACACAATTTTGTTATATATTGCTACAGTCTCAGTGAGACATCATTAAAACTTTTGAAATTAAACACTTTCCATCTCTTGTCACCTGCTTGAAGTCATCAGAGAGCATCGACGCAGACGTCCCGGCAGCCCCCAGCCTCCTCCTGAGTCCTGACCCACCCTCCTCCGCCTCTCAGCCAGTCATGGTTGGCTCCGCCCCCGCGAACACGGCCTTGGATGAGCTGGATCTTTTGGGGAAGACTCTGCTGCAGCAGTCCCTCCCTCCAGAGGGCCTGCAGGTCAAATGGTACACAGAGAAACTGTTCTAGAGCAGGGTTGAAACGTGGCCTTGACCTTCTCCTGGAGGGAGGAAAGGACCTGAAAGATATCTTGGTTGCAGTCAGTTAAATATGAAATTACAAGTAATTCACAGATAGTTTTCAAATTCAGGCAACCAAAAATCCCTCACTATAGGTTAAAAGGACTTTTACTGTTGTGTTGATCATAGACGTAGTGGTTATTTTTCTGTTTTCAGGGACAAGCAGCAGTCCAAGCCGACTCTGCGAGACCTGCAGAACAAGTGCGGTTCCAACATAACCCCAAACCCCATCCCTGCTTTTGCCCCTGACCAGCTGCCCCTCGATCCCGAGCCCAGCTGTGCAGCTACATTGCTGCCAGTGTCCCCAACTCCAGCAGAGACACCTCCTGCTCAGGTCACACTGACTGATGTCTTTGTACCACTAGAATCCATTAAACCCAGTAAGTGGACGGATTCTGCAGTCGAGTGCGAAAGGCGGTAGGATGGCCTGAACTCTTCAGTCATCACCTTCCTCTCCTCTCTACCCCCAGGTAGTCTCCTACCTGTAACTGTGTTTGACGGACACAGCCTGCGTGTTCTTTTCCACTTCGCTCGTGACTCACCTCCGTCCCGCCCTGATGTGCTGGTAGTGATCATCTCCATGCTTTCCTCCGCTCCGGTTCCTGTCACCAACATCACTTTCCAGGTCTCGGCTCAGAAGGTCAGTAAGGAGTGTTCCCCTTCTCCGAAGGGACAGGACTGATTGACTGTAAGGTGAATTAATTTCTTTTTCTGCTCTATACCTGTAGTCTATGGCAGTGAAGCTGCAGCCCCCGTCAGGATCTGATCTCCCGGCATTTAACCCCATCCTCCCTCCTGCTGCAGTCACACAAATCCTGCTGCTGGCAAATCCAAACAAGGTAACTGAAGATCCTTCGACTACTCACTATGAAAACAGTGTCTTTCCGGGACGTCATTTAAAAAAAAAAAAAAAAAAGCAGCCACTTATTGTCGTCTTCTTTAACCAAATTTTTCAATATGTGAAATATTCACATCCCAACATGGAAGATAACAAAATCCCTGTTAGAGGCTCAGTTGGTTCTGTGTCAAAAGCTTTTAAAATCAGTACATTAATACAAATATTACACTACTATTGTCAAGCAAGTTCAGGTGTGTCAGATTGTACTTTGCCCCCCCCCCCAAAAGAAAAAACAAAAACAAACTCTGGAATATAGATGGAAGATGACTCTTAAGCAAACATCAAGATTTTTGAGGTAGTGATTTCAGGATGTGCTCAGACCCTGCCTTGAAATCTACCAGTGAAGTAGATTGAGACCCTGCAGTCATGCACTATCTGACCATGAGCTCAGGGCTGTCTGTTTACGCGCCTCCCCCCGCTGTGTGTTTGTGCTACAGGAGAAAGTGCAGCTGCAGTACAGATTAACCTTCACCATGGGAGAGAAGGAGCACAGCGAGAGCGGCAGTTTAGAACAGCTTCCTCCTCCGGAGACATGGGGGAATCTATAGCACCGACCACCTGACAGACTCTCTGCGTTCAGCTTCCCCTTACAGACACCTGCACTCTGCATTGACCTGTCCTCCTTTCAATTAGTCTCTTCTTTCTTTGAACACATTCAAAGTGTGTGTGTGAGAATGTGCGTGTGCGCACATGTCTGCTCTGCTGATATTGATTTTCGATGTGTCCAGGTCATGTCTGCTGTAAGTGGCTGCTTTAAAACAAACCCTGAAACTGCTTCCAAAAATTTGCGGCAGTTTTGTCTTCTTTTTTTTTTTTTTTAAACTGACCTCAAAGGAGGCGACTTCGAATGTGCATCATCTGCTCATCTGGTGTGCTTGATATTATTTGCCTGGATCCGAGGCACTGTCTGTAAATCATTTTGAGATCCATTAGCTGCATTTAGCATCACCTCTGCATGCTCTGCCAACATGCCTGCAAAGTCCACCATAGAGAGAAAAGATGGTTTGTTTGTAAAAAAACAAAAAAACAAAAATACAAACCAAAGTAGTCCTGAATCATTGTTTACTTCATGAGTGAATACCACGAGTTCACATTTAGATTTGCACAGAGAATCATTTTATGATAGTACCTCTTTTCCATCTGTTAATTCCAGTCAACTGTAACAGAGTTGTAACATCTGCCATACGTGCCTATTTTGCCGTTTGAACATGATATAATTTTCTCATCTGTCTCCCATCATGTCAGCCCTGTGGTTTATCTGGACTTCAATCTGCTTTCAGCTCTTAATATTGATAACAGTGCAGTAGGATATAAGTTACAGTTACAGTTTTGAAGACTGGGATCTGCTGATATTTCTTGAGTTAAAGTGAGTCAAACCTGGCAGCACCTGAGAGCGCACTGTCTGGAACATTTTGGGACTTTTTTCTCGGATCTGCGCTGCATGTCAGCCACGCTCGCCTCTTCCTCTCAGCCCCATTCCACTGTACTCCACTCCAACAAGACTGCTGTGTAAATACTAATAATGGCAGTTCTGTTACGTACATTTGACATGTGCAAGAGCCTAAAACTGGTAAAATGTTTCAAAGGGGTAATAAAAAGTTTTTTCTTTGTGACCTGTGGGCCTTCTTGTCTGTCATTTCCTCATTATTGTTAGAAGCTGAATTATAAAAGAAAAATCCCAGTCCATCATGTTTTTCCATACTTCTATATATTGTCTTATTTCATTTTCAACATCAACAAAAATCCATGAAACAAAGAAGCATGAGAATATATCAATGTACAAATTAGATTGTATACAAGAGATATTAAACAAGATATCAGGAAAAAAAATCCAATAACACAAAATTCTAAAACAAGATACAAAGCAATGCCAATAAAGTTTTCATGTTTCGCAATGCTCAAATACACAGTTCTTTATTCAAGCTTTTGAAATCAGAATATCAAAATGACTGTTAAAAGCGATTTAAATGTAGTCGGATGAGTGTAATGTGTTACCTGGGTTGTTCAAGGCAGTGACTGATATTTCTTCAGTGCCACTAGAACTAAACTCAGCCTCAGCATTAGATTTAGGAGGAATGAGCGCAAAATGATGCATTCATGATTTTGCACGAGATGTTTGAAGGAATGTTCGTTAGCAGTAACAGCCCCACCCCACCAAAAAAACAAATAAACATTCATTCATTATCTTTACTGCTTCCTGTACAGACTACCAGGGAGCTGATGACAATCCAGGATGAATATGGACAAGAGGCGGAGTTTAAGAACTGACCTGTCACCTTTCAGTCATAGAGCCTCATTCATATCTATGGACACTTTAGAGTATTCAACGAACCTTGATCATGTTTTTGGAATTGGGCCACAGAACCTTGGGGGAGCCCATACGAATGGGAAGGGGCGGCAGACTCCACATAGGAAGGCCACAGCCAACCACAGGAACCTTCTTGCTGTGAGGCGAGAATGGTGACCACTGCACAATGCACGCACACGGGAAATGTTTGCACCCTCTGGCTGAGTGAGGCTGTAAATTTGGCTGTTACATATTTTTTTTTCGATTTCATCTACATTCATTCATCACAGTGAGGAATTCATTCTACAGTGTAATGTTTTAACAAAGAACTGTTTGGATTCTACACAATCATGGGAGAAAATCCTGAATGTCCATTTAGAGGCAGCATTGGGTATGATGTCACCTATCAAAGAATATAACAATCCAACGCCCACCATGAGGTGCGTCTGTAGCAGGATGACAATGAACCCAATCTTTCCATTCCCATTTTCTCAAACATCTTACTGCTTAATTGTATTTTGCCTCAAGCAATTTGCGTAAGAGCTTTAAAAAGATAGTGTTTTCAGATTTTCAAACCATGTTTCGCTGTCAAATCTTGGCACGGCCCTATCGATTTGTAATAACCAACTCGCGAGAGCGCTGATGTTTGAAGCTGCCATTATGAACTGAACCGGCAGGGGCCGCGCCGGTCCAAGCGCCATACAATGCCCTAAATTAGAGTCCACGGCAAACCGCAGCTGTGCTCACCCTGCAGGGACGTTTGGCTGCTTCAGTCTAATCTGTAATCTGCACCGGTCTCACCTCTCTCCCTCTTTGCCGTAGCAGAGACTGGCCACCAGACGGAGACACACCGATACACTGTGGATTCACCCATCAGATCAACAGACAACAAAATAGATGTAGGTTATCGGTAACTGTTCCAGAATAAAAAGCCTTTTCTCCCCTTTGGCCGTGCACCATCAGCATCTAACTGACTCCAGATACTCTGACTCATAGAAACTGCCATCAAATGTGCTGTTTCAGCTGCTCTCATTCCAACTCAATACAGTCACTTTATGTCCTTCCAGTATTTAACTGCATTTGTACAAAAACCTTTTTACCGGGCAAGTGAGCTGATCCTGTTTGTGACAAAAAAAGCAAGTCGTAGTGGATTTCAACAGGAACTTAAGAGAAGGCTTCCAGCATAATTCGTGTGTAAAAACTAATTTTGCTTGGATGGACAAGAACTGTCAGAAGATTTAGGATGTACGAGAGATAGTGGTGGGGTGACCTGTTAGCCCAGGACAGCACAGGAGGAGAAAGATGAAATAAATAGTTCAAGGTAAGTCGTCGTCAGGAATTTACTTTTAAAAAAGTGTTGCTTGGAACCACCATATCTTCAGGGAAAACAAATCTGAAGCGGGGGGAGGGGGGTCTAAGTCACCCCAAGACAACAGTATATTGTATAGGACCGCTGTATATTCAAGGCCTCCAACATTCAAATAAATACATTTAAAATAGCATTCAAAATAATATGAAAACAATACCTAAACAAGTGAAAGGCTAATAAGTTTTGCCTGAATGTAAAGAGAAGGTAAATAGTGGCGCGCCAGGTGCTGCTTCCTTGGTTTGGCAATGATTCACAAGACCAGCTAGAGAGCAAGGAAGAGGATGAATCAAAATCAGACCAAGATGTTAAGGAGGCTATGTAAGTCAGGAGAAGATGGCACTTCAAGTGTTGTCTATCATTTTTGTGGTTAAAGTGCAGCAGACGTTGCTATATAGACTGGCACAGAGCGCATCGTACACAACGTATAAATATAAGTGCCTCCATGATGTCAACACAAATCACAACTTGAGCAGGGGATGGACTGAACGCCTGAGCGTCTCACCACTTTTTTTTTTTTCCTCCATATCTTTTTGTACAACTTCCGCCTCCTCCCGCAGCCACAGCTCACTGGGCTGACATGAACTGAAGGTTGATGGAAACTCAGTGTGGGCTACAAGAGCGAACCTCAGAGAACACGCTCGAGTCTCAGAACTCGTCGTCAGAGCTGAGCAGCAGGGTCTTCTCGTTGTCACCGCGGGCGCTGAGGTTGCTGTGGCTGCGGGACAGCGGTGGTCCCCCGCCGCGCTCCAGCATGGACTGCTGGGTATACTGCTGATACGCCGGGGAGAAGTTATGGATGGCATCCTGGACCATGTCCCCTGGATTCATGGTCTCCTTCAGGCTGCTGGAGATGCTCTTCATTGGGGCGCAGTGGCCTGGGGGTGGGGGCACAAATGTAAAATATCAATCAAGAGACTTTGAGCAGGATGACCCCGGGAGGGAGCGATGACAGCAGCAGATGAACGATGAAAAAGCCCTGCCCTCATTTATTCCTTCTCCTGGTGTGACCCTGGAGGGGGTGCTGACCTACTTCACTTTATGGCCCTAAAATTCAAATGATTGTTTTCAGTCGGGAATCAAAGGTGATCCAATCCTGATGCAAGTTGATTGAGGTTAGTCACTTTTTAAAATGTATTTATTTTTATTTTTTTTAAACAAACATCAAGTTGAATTTTGCCCTTCAATTTTTGCCTCTCGTTTCTCTCACGGGACCAAGCAAGAAAGCAAAACACAAATGATTTGAAACAGATGAAATGAGATCATGCTGAACTGAAAAGTCGAAGCTCCAGGACGGTTTGAGGCGAAGGCGTTCAGCCACGATCGGACACAAAGCGCAAAGTAGAAAGACTGCGATGGAGACAAATATGGAAAAACGGTGCCAGACATTCGCAGCTTGTGTCAGTACCTACCGTACTGTCCATAGATAGGAAATGAGCCTTTCAGTGCAGCAGAGAGAGGGAGGGGAAAAAGGAGGACAGTGAAGACAAGAAGGCCGGGGAAAAGGGGAAGGAACAGAAAATAGAAATTATTCAGAGCATTGAGAGACAGAGACACAAACAGTAAGACAGAAAAGAGGGTGGGACATGAACAGTCATGCAGGATCATCTCTTATACTTTCAGAACACAGATTATTAACAGGAAGGCAAACAGACAGGCTCAATATTTAGACATTTGAGTTTCCGACCTGCACCGCCCACTTTGACACCCCTTAATAGGCAAGTCTCTTACCGTAGCAGTCCAGTCGCTTGTCCATGTAGACCTTATATGTGAAAGCGTGGCGCAGAGCGATGGAGGCAAAGAACATCTCAACGCATATAATGAAGTTCTGGTAACCGGCAGCAACCGTTCCCTCGCCCACTGAGAAGTCGGCAGAGGTTATTTGAGGGATGGCTCCACACTTCTCCAGGATGGCCAGCAGCATCCCTGAGTGATCAGCCCGGGAGAGGAAAAAAAGAAAAACAAAATAGCGGGGGGAATTTCACTTCTAAACACAAGGTGAGGAAGGCCATGATTCACTCAACGAAATAACACCAAATGCAACTTGTCATTTCCCTACTAACACACACACACACACACACACACACACACACACACACACACACACACACACACACACACACACACACACACCCAAACACACACACACACACACACACACACACACACACACACACACACACACACACGTGCATTATTGTGAGCAAATCCAGCCTCGATTAAGTAGAAAGCAGTGACTTTGAGGCGAAGAAAGTTTGACTTGGTGTGAAGCGGCGCAAAAGAAATGACCCCATTGATCGAAAAATAAATTAGCAACGAGTTAAACAATGTCTTATCCAACTAAAGAAAAAAACACTTTAGCATATATGATCTAATTTCTAGATCATATATAACAACAGATGACACACATGCACATTTAAATGGAAAACCAGAGGGAAAACAGTCTGGCAAGTATTTAAAATCAAATGTGAATTTGATGGGAATTTAAATGAATGTCAGAAACAGTCAGACGTGGCTTCTACCTTGCCAGAAGGACAGGAAGATGACCGACTTCACCATGAAGAACTTGAGCACAGGGCTATAGGGGATGAGCAGTTCTCGCGTGGCAAAGTAGAAAAGAAAGAGGGCGTAGAGCGACAGGCTGACGGAGATGTTGTAGATAATGGTCACGTAGAGGTAACCGCTGGCAACACTGCACCAATAAACACACAGGGAATGCACTTTAGATGAGCATTAAATGCACAGCAGTTCTTCACCTCATCTTTTGCAAAATGGTGACGACGAAACTGAAAAAGAGACACTGACTTCTCCCCATTAACAGAAAACTGACGGGAAGCCTTAGCATCTAGAAATCGTCCTGGTCAGCAAAGACACTGTTGGTGTCAATGACAGAACACAAAGGCCAAACAAAGTCGACTGAAGACTGAGAATGAGCGCAGACGTTACTTGAAATCTCCATCTCTGTACTTCCCAAAGGCCTGAAGGATGACAGTGATCACTGCCATCAGGGGCTTCACCACGCAGAACTGGAGAGTGGCCTGAGACAGAGGAAACCGAAAGGTAAACACACAGAGGCAATTCTAAAGCTCTTTGTCCTCTAAATACAAGTGATGTTCACTCAAAGATTTACATTGCAAGTTTCAGATGATCGGGAAAGGGTCAGGCAAAACTGCACAAAAAAATTTGAATGTAGTCCGCGGTTGACATCATAAAACATGGAAGTTAGGGCAGACTCTTCCAGAATCACACAGCACGGGGTAAAGTCCAGTGTGTGATTTGTACCTGTTTGCAAAATCTCAGGAAACCGATGGAGTAGGTTTTTCCCCACAGACAGCAGGTCCCATAGACACAGCTCGACCTTGATGGAAGCACAGGATATTTTTATTGGAGAGATATTGTTACTACCAGAGGGAGGAGCAGGATGCAGGGCTGATATCAACATTCGGGGATGTGAATGTTGGTCAGGGTTTCATGTGGAAAATTGAGGGACGCCGTTCTTCCTTCAAAATCATTGCAGGGAATCAAACAGTGATTTCCCAAAATGATTCAACTTTAAGGCGTAAATATTAATTTTCACTGCCCTGCAGATCCAATACGATGAACATTGGGCAGATCATCTAGAAAGTCAGCTGTTGGATAAGGTGATTTATCTCTGTCCTCACCGCTCGGGCCCGGCTGGGAGCTGACTCAGACTTACTCGATAGGTTTCCCTCTGATTTCAGCCATGATGGCGCTCTCTCCTCCAAGGTACTCGTAACACAGACTCAGAAAGTTGTAGATGACAAAGGCTGAGGAAAAAAAAGGAAGAAACTCAGGGTTGAACAGATCACTCAATAAGCCAGTGAGAAAGCTGATGTAATTCTTTGTGCTTTACATCTTTATACAATTTTTCCCAATTGTGTGTGGGTGCAAATGCATTGCAAAGTAGGGGACGGTGTCTCTATGAGCACCAGCAGTCAACCAGAGTGCGTCTGTCGCTACATAACCCGATCAGTTGTTTACAGTAGATTTTTTTTTCTAACTATTACAAGTCAATAAGCAAGAATCCAGAATGTGAGGATTCAAAATAGTCACAATTTTGAGGCTCTAAATCAAACATAAACAAGAAAACATTGTGTTTTTTCCCCCCCAAATCGGTGCGTCATAGTGATACAATAATAATATAATATTATTAATTTATCAATTATTGAAAATCTTTGAAGTCATAGCCAGCTAATGAGTCCGGAGGTCATGTGACTGTTGATTTAATTTTTAAACATATTAATGTGGAAGTGGAGCCACTGCTGAAGGACAAGCTCACAATTTATACTGTCACAAATGAGCTGTCTTTTATAAGTCTTCAAGAATTCGCTGGATTAGATCCAGTTGCTAGGAAACAGGTTTTCCTCTCTCCTGCCATCTCCCACAGGTCGAGGAGACATTAGAACAAAGATGGCAACCTTTGAAATGAAGACACTCTAAAGGCCAGCTCCCCCCCCCGTGGGTTTTACTCACAGGCGTTTACACACACTTTCTTCTGTAAAGAGTCCAAGGGCATCATGGGAACTCAGAACACTCTCTAATCATAGGCAGTGATTATTGGCCTCTAATCCAGCACACAGCTTCATATTCTGCCAAAGCAGCTCAGGGCTCACCTTCATAACAGTCTCGAACTGTGTCAAAGTAAACATAGTACTCCTCATTGGTGAAGAAGAGGAGGCTGAGCCAGGAGTCAAAAGCGTAGATGGGAACGATGAAGAGGATCCTCACTATGTGTCTCTGCTCATTGGGGGAGCTGTAGTAACGCAGGTGCATGTAAATCTGGCGGAAAACATGTGGGGAGACAGAGAGATAGTGAACCGTGGCTTTCCGGGCGACAGTGCTTTCAGAGGACAACTCTGTTGAACAGGATGAAAGAGAGGGAGAGAGAGAGATAGGAGTGCAGCACCTCACACTGCAGTGTTTCTACGTCATAGCTCATCATCATAAAGCCAGTATTGATTCGAACATTTATGTCCTTCAACTTTAGTCCTGCTGCACAATGGCTTCGGGCGGGTCCAGAATTGTTTCAATTGAATCACATTACCAAATGACATTTGTCAAATTATTGAGAGTCACTGAAACGATTGGAAAATAAGCGAAAGACCGAGACTGGATGTCATTTCAGCATTTTTCGTTTCGCTTGTCTCTCTAATGTTCAATATGTTTCGGTGATACAGTTCCTTTTGATAGATGGGACCTGGTCAAACTTTAGATTCATCACGTTTTATCAAAAGGGCCATGTAAGAAAAAGCCGCCAATTTTTTTCCCCAAAACAATTGGTCAAAAAGTGTTTCGTTTCTGAGAGTGACATCTGCTGGACACAGGAAACGCCGTGATAAACCTCCTGAGACGCTGTCCTTACCAGCTCTGATCCCGCTCATATTTGGTAACAAAGGCTTTGTAATGAGGATGAATGGGTGACTGTTCACAGAGTGCGGGCTTGGCCAAATGGCAGACTGATGTCCAATGCGAAATGCATAACACCTCGATGGACAGCATCTCGCCAGCATACAAGACAGTAGTATTAAATTATTTGGACAGGATGGAGGGGTGAAAGTGAAACGGCTGTAACTCGGGCCAGGTGGAGGATTCAAATCACTGATCAAATTCATTTTCGGTCAGTGGTCCATTCCTCGCCACTGGTGTAATTTCTGCCTTGGATCGTTGACATTAAATGGATATTATTTTTCTTACAAGATATCAAAAGCCTTCAGAACTTTTGTGTAAATCGAAAAGTAAAATAAACTCTCAAAACCAGGTGAAATAAAGGCGATAAATACTCCTAGAGATGCCTACAGCCCATCTTGTGTAAAAACAAAGTACCTTTATAGACTTTATGGACTGATTTTCATTTTCCTGTCAATTTCAAATTAATATAAATAATCAAGTAAAACTAACTGCATTGGTACGATGCAGAATATAAGGCATTTTCTCTGTGTTCTGAAAACTTTGCAGGTCAAAATAAGAAATATTGAGTGTCCTCAAATCTTGAGTGGAAAAACTCAAAACAATGGGGATCAATGGATTAACTAAAACTAATTCCCACCTCATGAAAGCTGATTTGGGTGTGACAGGCGGGGGTTGCTGTAGGTAACTGATACCATGCTTTTGTCCTACAAAAGGTCGAACAAGGCGGGCCGGTGTCACAGGCAACAATGTTTACTTCACCGGGCTCCTTCCTGATTCTACACTGTCTGGCCAATCAGCTTTCATGAACTCCAAAGAGACAGCAAAGCTACCTTTGGTGAAATAACAGGCTGGAAAAGTCACCGTGCCAAACACTACACTTCCCTCACTCACCTTATTATATCCACACACCTGGAGGGAGAGTGAGAAGAGACAGATACACACACACACACATACGTCCCTGCTGCGATGTTGCTGCCGTGGAGCCCAGAGAACCGGTAACCAGAGTAATAAAAGGCCCTTCATTAACCCTTAACATGAAAGGACGCCTCACATCCCAATTACAACAAAAATATTTCTCCAACCTATAAAAAAAACTAAAAGTCTCCCTGCAATCAGTTGAATCATAGGTCACCTCCTCCAGCAGAATTTTTAATGTGAATTTTACGTTTTGAGATAAAATGCCAACAGGATTCAAAATTTAAAAAAGGTTTTTATACCTCCCAAGATTTTTGTCTTTTTCAAATGCAAAGATTCAGCACTTGCTCTGAAGCGGACAGAATCGAGGACATCAAACACACATGGAAGAAAGACAGCACTTCCATAAACCCAAAAAAAAAAAATAATAATAATTTCTGTGACACAGTGGAAAATAGAAAACACTCGCTCATACATTTCTGAATGTGACAACTGGTGACATAGAACACCTCCATTCTTCAGAGATTTGGAATGAAAACAAAACGCCAACATGAAAACAGAAAAACAGAGTGTGTCCTGTTTTGATTTCATCAAATTATTCGCCCTCTCTCAGTGCTGTCTTGTCTGCATCAGACTCTCTCAGCCATGCTGGAAGTCTTCAGTCTCACTTGTCCTCAGTTTGATTCTGGCTGGAAACACGTGATGAAGTTCTTTGCTTCTCTCAGCTCTATTGTTTAATCTGCCGACTGTCAGTCGACAGCAATCCAAATAAGACCAGCGTGGAAACACAGTACAAAGGGTTTGTTTGCCGATCAAATAACAGCATAGATCTGACCAGCTGAGCCATTCTAAATAGATGTTTAGGACATATTTAAACCCTCTAATTAATAATAACAGACAATACACAAGCAGTTGTAAAACAAAGGGACCTAAGTCAGGAGAAGTTGAAATTGAATATTGCAGCAGAGTGTTTGGTTTGACGGGACCATTCTTACCTGCTGACAGGTGATCAGCAGCGCTGTCCACACAAAAAACCCTGATATAGTTTGAGCGGTGGAGGTCATGAGGAAAATTGGCTGTTCTGACGTGAACACTTCTGGTGCCCAGGAAGCATTGGAGCTCTGAGGGGCCATGGTGCCAGGGGCCCTGGGGGCTGGGCCGACAGCAGAGACGTTCCTCGCCCTCTCTGACAGGGGAATATCTCGTCGCCACAGTTGAGACATCTGATTGAGAAAAAGGGAGCGTATACAGTCTCAACCATTGCAACACAGTCATTGTGGAAGCAGTCAACTGAGGACAGGATGAAGGCAAATCGGCCACAAATCATGTTGGACAAACACACACTTTTCCCTAAATAATCACCAGTGGAAATACTGCAGGGTCATCACACCAAGATGTAAAGCACTAAAATAAATTACCTTCAAATACACACAAAGGGTGGAAAGTTATATATAGCTGTTTTTGTTGAACAAAAAAAAAAAAAAAAGATCCTTTCTGCTTCATCCACACAATTATGGAAATCATGAGTAGTGGCCGCAGTGTCCCACTCCTCCTGATCCTTCTCTGATATCTCCCTTCTGAAGAAGTCACTATCCTTGACTAGGAATAGTCACTTCAGAAAAGGAGAGAAATGTCAAGGTTTATGGCCCATGTGGTTCTTTTGCTGTTAAATTCAGCATTTTATAATCAATGCCTGACACGATGGGCAGGTGGAGGCGGTTTCTGGAGCAGACCCTTCAGCTGTTCAGCAGTGTTATCACATTATCAGCCTGATATCAAGTTCTGTGTTTTTGATGAAACAGGAGAGAGACGGTTTTGGGTAAATCTTGGAACATCCAGACGAGCCTGTCCACTCTCAGCTAAGGCCAGAGAACCTCTGCATGTGGAGGCAAACATCGAGAAAGGCTTTCGAGATGAAGAAACAAGCACAATATGAATCAAAATGTGTGTGAGGGTTCTCAGTCATCCAGGTCAAGGTTGAACGTCAAACCTCAGCACGGTAACTGGACTCAGCTTTTCTCCTTGAAAATGTTTCTACGGTCATCCGTAGAATTGAATCGATTTGAATCTTCAGCTTAAGTTGGGAAAACTTCATGCAAAAATAAGGGAGCATGACTTGTATGAAAGATGGCAAATTAGAACTTGACTTAAAGAAGTCAAACTTTTCAGCAATACTGGCCAATGCTTAACTCTTTCAGGGTGGTCAGAGATAATTCAACTTTGAAGTCATGGGGACTTAATGAGATGTAAACATAGTACCCTTCCACACACACACCTCACAACCGTGAGGTGGTGGTGGTGGTGGTGGGGGGGGGGGGGGGGGGGGGGAATCACCCTCCACCTCCAAAATCACGC
>CAAKHD010005075.1:0-56224 GCA_901007705.1 Fistularia tabacaria | reverse complement strand
GGAGGGATGAATTAATTTAGAAATAGGAGGTGGTGGGAAAAGAAAGGGATAGCAACAACCGCCCGTCCACCCCCCCCCGAAGCGGCGGGGAGGGGGGGGGGGGGGGGGGGGGGGGGGGGGGGGGGGGGGGGATAAAATGCTCTCACTTCCTCAAATACATCAGTCTGGTTTCGTGGGACAATTTAATCACTCAGAAGAAAAAACTAATTTCAAAGTGACTTTCATCCTCCTGTGGCCACCTGACATAGCAGGTGGGTCTTTAACGTCGTCAGGATGAGTCACACTGGCTCCTTCAGCCTCGATCAGCTCTTAAAGCAGTACCCTGGTACACACTCACACGTAATACACACCCTCAAACTGATGTTGACACAGCATATCTGACTGTTTCCCGTTTGACTCAAGAGACTTTCACCTGGAACATACAACCTCAACCTGTGATTTTATTTTAACTATCAGAATGACATTTTTTCACATTTTTACAGTTTTTATCCAGGCTTAATTAAGCCAAGAATAAAAACTGGCATTTTAAAACCATCCAATTATTTGAATCTTCCATTATGAATGACACACTATTAGCCCAACTTTGCTGCTTTTAGCAAATAACCTTTTGAGTCAAACTGTTGTCTACACTGATGCCACAATGGGTCCAGACACAGGACACTGCAGTCCTTCTAAGTTCGAGCTGAAGAGGAGGCTGGTGCTTGTGTTTGGGTCGTCAACACAGCCATCTTTGCCACGGATCCCTGTCGGCTTGAATGGAGTAAGTGACATGACTGATCATGATAGAATATTTTATAAGTGCATGACAGGAGCATGTCAGGGACTGTGTAAACTGATCTGTTGCTCAAGTTTATTAAATGTGAACAGTGGATTAATGTGGCTTTCAATACATTTCATTTCATTGCTAAAAGGAAACATCCACTCATTCAGGAAGAAAAAGCATCTGTAACATTAGAAAGCACCTGATCTTAAAACCAAAAAACAGTTTGAAAAGCGATGATCCCTTTTACCAAAATAATTCTGACCCCCTCCTCCCATTACTGCTACATGAACAGCAGACAACAGATAAAGTTGATTTGACATAACCGATGACTGTTTAGCTCAGGATTATCAAGTCAAGACAGCGAACTGAAGCCATGACCGACAATATGCATCACAGTTGACAGCAATACCGCCTCATTTGAAGAGTTGAGTTTGCATTAAGAGGAAACCTCTAAAAAGACTAAAAAATTCTGCACGTCAGTAAATAGAGTAATCCTCAAAGAGCATTGCTTAAGTGTTACATGCATATATAATAAACACTCCAGGGTGTTTTTTTGTGAACTGAGTTTATCCCAGGAGAAAATCAGGTAAGCACAACTTTGTGTGTAGGAAATGCACTAATATAAGGCAAGGCCTTGATGAACGAGGCTCAAACACCTGCGAGAACATTAAACAAATTGTCTGAATGTGGACGATTTATTTTAACTCCGTAAATGCAGGCTGCATTAATATTAAAAATAAAAATAATTTAAAAAAACCGACTCACAAACTGACACACAAAATGAGTTTTTGGGGTGCTGTCTTCACAGCAAGCGTTAGAATTAAACCTCGAACGCACGAATGGGCTCGATGAGGAAGACAGAGGTCGAAACGGCCTCGACCACTCAACTTTAACTCACACAGACAAAAGATAATCTGAGGCTACGTTGAGGCCAATAACGGACTGTTTATCCTGACGAGATGCTGTGAAACACGAGTAACGGGGGGAAGAAATCTTGACGGAAAAGGAGCCGCTCGACTCGAACCGAACCCAAAGTCTTACCTTTGCGGTGTTTGACGCGCGGTGCAGGTGTGGATTTAGCTCATCGTGTCGGGAACACTTGGCTCCTCGGAAGACGAGTGGACAGACGCTGACGTCTGGAGGACAGGCGGAAACATCTGCGATCACTCAACCATCGCTGGAAACCCGGAAACGTCCTTGTTTACGCAGCGCAGCAGATGTCGGAAACTGAGGCTGATGTACCGATCGATGCTAGCTAACGTTAGCCCTTTTTTTCTCGCAAGAAAGGGGAAAACTGGCCAAAAAATTACACGGTCAAAAAAAGTTACAAATTACACGCTCAACCAAGAGGTTAAAAATCTTATCAAAAATCTCTTATGAGCTCTCCATCTCCCACGTAAAACAGAGGAAGCGGAGTCCGTTATCTCTTTCCATCACTGGCGGCGGCTCACTGA
This sequence comes from Fistularia tabacaria, assembly GCA_901007705.1. Taxonomy (NCBI): domain Eukaryota; kingdom Metazoa; phylum Chordata; class Actinopteri; order Syngnathiformes; family Fistulariidae; genus Fistularia; species Fistularia tabacaria. Next base: position 54,007 of record CAAKHD010005075.1, on the reverse strand, counting down.
GCCCACAGCTGCTGCCAACAAAGACTCCGCCGTCAACGCATGCGCAGTGAGGTGACTGGGACACCTTGTGAGCAACCTCCCTGAGAAGTAGTACACTTTTAAAGTCTTTATGCACAAAGTTGTGAGCAATGTTATTTTTATTACTTCATAAAATATACACAAATACTGTTGTAAATAAAGTGTTAAACAACTGTACAAGATATCAGTACACAATACATAGTGAAATTTCCACAGCCTCCACCTCTCTTACCCCCAGCCATCCACACGAGGGTTACAATGCCACTGGGTCATGGCGTCCTGTACAAAGGTAATTACACACACACAGTACATAGCTATTTACACATCCCTGCAATTGTTGTTATGTTTTCTTCTGAATGACATCATTGAGGGTACTGGTTAAAATAAAAGATTGGCATCGAGTTGTTAGAATGTCATTTTTGCAAAGGGAATATGGAAAGCCCTATGTATTATACGAGTTGATTGGACAGCTTTTGAAGCATATGAATGGAAGAACAAAATATAGGTTCAATAATACAGGAACAAGGAAGGTGAATCAGTGATAAAATGAATGACAGAATCATTTCAATACATATAAAAATCAATGAACATAAATAGGTTTAAAACGAACAATACGTGTAGACAATGAGTCTTGTATCATTATCAGGGATTTACAATCATTCTCTCACACAAGCAAAGTGTTCAATGACCCAGCTGGCAAAGCAACGGGGAAGTCCCAAAATGTTGAACTTTTAAAATGAGTAAAATTCTGAAACCAGCCTCAATGTATATCATGAATATGCATGATTCTACTTTACACCTCAAAACAAATAAACACATTTTGCCTTTACATCAAAATAAAAAAAAAAAAAAAAAACATATTTACAATAAACACTTAGAAAAAATCCCCACCAACAGCCACCCCTACCAGGGGTCGACCACTCCAAGGATTTTGATAACAAAACATTAAAAAAAAGCAGAAAAACAAAAAAAACATTAAGGAACTATCATAAAAATTGCTGCCACCATTAGTAAAACAGGCAGCCATGACCTCGTGATCTCTGGTCAAATACACCGATATTTTCCTGAGGAGATTCCCTCAAGTCTTGTGGAGTGCGTCTTTGTCTTTGCACCAACTGCTGACTTATCACCGAACCAGCTCACAATAAAACACATGAAAACACATAACTCAAAAACAGGCAACAAAACAGATGGATGTTATGGTGCTTTTGGTTTAAAGGACAAAAATCACAACTTGTTTGAAGGGAAGGCAAGCAGCAACTGTTACTTTACCACATACAGTTTTCTTTAAAACAAAAAAAGCTAAAGCATGGATTCACCTTGATCAATCTCAACTCTGCTTTTGTACACCACTCACTTACTCAGCATCTCTTACCTATTCTCTTTCTCACAGGAAGAAAAGAAATTAAATCAGAACAACAACCAAAGTAAAAAACAGGTGTCCCCGTGGATGATGACAGAGACGACATTCACCAATAAGTTGTTTCTGCTGTCTTAAAAACAGATTCATATCTAATAATCCTCAAATATAAAAAAATGGAAGTTGACCTTTGAAGAATAGTGTATGTCTGATGCCTCCTTGTTGTCAACAGTTCATTACATCAGTCCAAACAGAGGGTTACTGAGGGGAAGAGGGTGATTTGGAGGTGGGTTAAAGAAAGGGGAGCACTCATTTGTTTGCTTCTTGTATTAAAGCGATGATCATCTGTGACTGAGCAAACACTGGGCAACTGCCATGTTCTTCCAGGGATATTATCCAGTGTTCCGTATGTCCATGATGCTTCTATCAAACAAGGTAACATGAAGGAAAATAAACCAAATAAACCTTGCAGCCCTGTCATCATATGTGTAACGTTAAACATCTGATAACAAAATGAGCAAGAAATGGATTTCTGCAATCACCAACGGAAACCAGACCTCACCTGTCAGGTACATGTGCATGCAGAGCCAGAGATCTATTTTCCCATATGCTCAAACGGCACGCTGACCTGAAAAAGAAACAATACTGAGACTAAGCAGAACAACTAGGAATTTGGATGGCTTTCTGTGACGTGAAAAAGCGACAATTAATGAGTGCAATTGTGTTCCTCACACTACACTAGTGTATGAATAAACATATCAATACAAAAAATGCTTTTCAAACTATAGTCAATGATGCAAATCACTCAGTTCCAGGCAGTATCCTTTAGGTGACATTTCACACAGCAGCAGGATAAATGAAGTAGCAGGATAAAAATGACCCTCTGAATTAAGAGGGACGATGAGGATTTGGTCCAGGTCCTGGAACAGTGGACCAGCTCTTCACTCTCTCGTGGGTTAAAGCTTTTCTTGCATACATGCGTATTGTAGACTTAAAAGGTGGGACACCATCCTATGGGGATCTGCAGGGGGTGCTGCTGGATTACGATGTGAGAACTAGGTTTGTCTTACAGACTCAAGATCAAATAGGTCTCTAGAGCATGTTGGTCTCTGCCAAAGACTCTGTTCATCATCAAAAATTGACAGCATTTCTAGGGGCAGTTGATGCAGATGAGACCCATAGTGGACCCATAGTGGTACTATGGGTCTCACCAGCATCTGAGCTCTAGCAGGCCCTGGGGATGGTTTGATGCCAAAATGTGAGGCGGTCACAAAGGCCACAGTCGTATCCCGGATGGGAGTGAATTCCTCAAGCGTAGAATCGAGGTATTTGGGGGTTACAGTTTTTTTTGGCCCATCAACCTAGAAGGAGGCCCCGGGGTCAACCCAGTGCAAGTTAGTGGGATTATATACCCCCGCCTGGCCTTAAAACATCTTAGGGTCTTCTAAGAAGAGCGAGAGTGTGTTGCCCGGGACGACCTACTCCCTACTCGGTCTGCTTCCACCGTGACCCAGGTACAAGTTTAAACAACACATAATGAATAAAGAAGATCTTTTTTGCTGGGTTATCCAGTCCCGCTGCAGAAACCATACTGTACGGTGTTGAATTTAAGTCATGGTCGACTATATGCATTTGTTAAAAGGGACTGTTGCAACAGAACAGTGAATGTGTACATTCCACTGTGGATGTTGATAGAGACTCATTGGCTTCTGAAATATTTATGGAAACATACTCGTACAAACAAAATTAAACTAATATGTGAAAATACATCACTGATGCTTTATCTGATTGGTGTCTTTTGAACTTTGAAACCAATTGTCATTCTTTCCCTGCTCCACTAATTACAAGCCAACCAACAGAGATCTGAGTGTTTTCTTGCCTGTGACGTGGAGATTCTGGATTGGTCATGGCGGGCTGTGAGGTCCGAAGATGAAACGTTGGCAGGAGCCCCACGGTGGAGCCGCATGCTCACTTTCCTCTCCCTTTCAGCACGAGAAATAGCTCGCGGTGATGTGTTTCCTGAAATTAAGTTGAAAAATTGAATTTTGCCTCAAATCGCTTAAAAGTATTTGGGTATCAATATAGTAAAAAGGATATCTAAAAAAAGGAGAGAATAGAGCTTTGATAGGGAAAATCATTTAAAAATCGATAGAAACTAGGGATCAAGAGGAAGAGATTTTTTTTTTATTTCTTTTTTTATTGTGTGTATAAAATCAGCTACTTTTAGAACATTAAATCAAAAGCGTTTTTTTCCGCAGCGCTTATTATTTCAACAGCATCTTTGCCATCTAATTTTTGCAAATGTAGCTTAATGAGTGTGTATGTCAATGATCATGTACACAACTATAGTCCTTCCTTGAACTTCTGGTTCAACGTGTTGAATTCAAACTCACCAGACTGCTGAACCCGGGAGGCGGGGTTAGCAATGGCCTGCTCCGGGCCATTCCTCACTCTGTTGGCTGGTCCAGGGTTTGGACCAGGAGGCAAGCCACGTGCTGCAGACCCCCTGGGGGCCCCACCGATCCGATCATCCCTCTCATCCCCCACCCGTCTCTCCCGATCACCATCTTCTGCTGTCCGACTGGCACCCTAAAAATACAGATCGGACATACTTAAGGGTATTTCAATTCGCCTCATTAAAAGCTGTTCGGAAGCAACTGTCCACAGCTGTAAAAGGCTTTTCGAAAACAATGCACAATACTAGAAACTTACAAACTTCAGCATGTTCCAGTCAAAAACATAATCGTAGGAGAAGCCCTGTCTGTGGAAAAGATTCCTGAAGAGCTGTCGCAGGTAAGAGTAGTCGGGCTTGTCATCAAATCGAAGTGAACGGCAGAAATTCAGGTATGTGGAAAATTCAGCTGCATGAGATGAAAGGATTGTGTCAAGATTAATAAATTAATACAAAAATAATAGTGTTGATCTCTTATCTTAAGAAAACAAAATTTTTCAGTGTTATATTCCATACTTAGATAACCTTAGCTGTTCTTATAAACAGAGAAAAGTCACTTACAGGGGTATCCTTTGCAAAGAACCTCAATGGGAGTGGACATTTTCTTCTCACTGATTCGTTCATACTTCTGTCTTTTGGTTGCTGCCTTGAGGCCCTGCCAGGGTAAAGACCCAAGGTTGAAGTACATGAGGACATATCCTAGAGACTCCAGGTCATCACGTCTGGACTGCTCTGTGGACAAAATGTTACACCGCATGAGAGTGATGTCCGCTTCATTTCTCAGCCATATTTACGGTTTTGAATATGAGAGAAAAAAACAGGTGCTTTGGCAAACTATCTCTGTGCCTTGATTTCAAAAGGAATGGTAATCTAATATATTTAAAACTGTGAAAAATAATAACAATGCTTATGTGGCACACACTCACTCAATCCAATTTGGAATCACATTCTCTAAAGTAATGGAAAGAAGTGAAATACTCATAAGCATTTTTTCTAATAAACGGCTATTATCTGACTGTTTGGAAAATATTTTTGATTCTGTGCTCCAACTTCTCTTGCTAAATACAGATTAAATATTTCCTTTTTCCCTTTTGGGTACACATCAATGAAACACAGGGTCAACAAAGTCAGAAACTTACTGCACCCTTTAGCATTCTGGGGTAGAATTTGAGTAACTATTGTGACAAAATTAATTTACTTGATATTCAGCAAATGAATTTAACAAGAACCTGGAAGGTAAAATAAGGGATTGTGACTTCTCTGGAAAAAAAAAAAACAAACATTCTCACATGTGGGACCAGAAGTATCACGTGAAATATGGTATTTCAAGGCAGATGTCACAGTGAACTATGGGACATTGGATTCTTTCTAAGACAACAAAACTGAAGCTCCTTTGAGCCAGTGTGAAACAATTTACTTCTTTGGAAGGGGAAGTCTGGGGACACGGTGGTAGAAGCCAACACAAGTCAAAAAGCAACGGACATCATCAGTCAGGGGTTGCTTTAGCCAATTACAAACTGTCCTGACAGATAGTTGGTTAAGTGAGGTCTGACACGATATTTGCCATGGGATCATCATTACAAATGTTCTTCACAGGATTTTTTGTGTATCCTCAATATCTTGTTCACACAGGAATGTTTGCACCACCTAAATAGTTCTTTGCAATCTCACAGTGGTTTTATCTATTTACACTACAGTTTAACAGCAAACCCTATGAGCTCTGGTGTTCATAGTTTTTACACGAAATTTTGATTTCTGAATCTTTCAATTATCAAATTTAAACTCCTGTTAACACTTAAGATGTGACTACGGCCAGGATCTGCGTTTAGTTCAGCAAGTCTTAAGGTTTGTATGTCTATATCAACCTTACCAATTCCAAGATGCGTGTTGATGGAGGCGTAACGTGCTGTGCCTGTCAGGTTTTTGTTCTCCCGGTAAGGAATGTGCTGGTGTGTGCGGGCATCACGGTACTTTTTGGCCAGACCAAAGTCAATGATGTACACCAGATTGCCCTTCTTGCCGAGGCCCATTAGAAAGTTGTCGGGCTTCACGTCCCGATGAATGAAATTCTTGGAGTGGATGTACTCAATTCGACTTATCTAGTGAGACACACAGGGAAAACTTTCAGCTTGTTGTTTTCAACATTAAAAGTGTCAGTGCACATGTGGACTGCTGGGCAGACCACGTCAAACTCTGGGTTCTAACTGAACATTAGCAAGGTATTTTAGTACCTAATTCACTTTGTACTAGGTGCACTTGACTCATCAATATATAAAAAAAAAAAACTGAGGCAAAAGTATCCAAGGAGATATGTGAAAACAGTACAAGGGATGGTGATGATCCGAAGTTTGAAGAGGAAGGTCAGACAAATATATAGTGAACAACAGCAGTTGTACTTCAAAGAAAAAAGTGGATTAAAAAATGGCATTCTATTAAAATAAATATCTAGGACAGCAAAATCTAAGAAGGCCAACACAATCCACTGGATGCTTAAGAAAAGCCAAAGCCCAAACATCTATAATCTTGTCTTCCGAGTAGCCTTGGGGGAATCATGTGCAGTCATGTGCATGCATACAAAGGAATAAAAGTAAAGTAGGTCGTGTAGTTGACAGAGTGGGATCGGAACATTTCTGTCTTATTCAAATAGTGTCAAAAGCATCATCAGAAATGCAAAAACCTTTCATTTTTTTGCGTTAAACTTTACAAACATTTGAGGTATACCATCTGGTCTGCCAGGAGCAGGACGGTCTTCAGGCTGAACTTTCTGGAACAAAAGTTGAAGAGATCCTCCAAACTGGGACCGAGCAGTTCCATTACCATCACGTTGTAGTCACCCTCAGCGCCACACCACTTTATGGAAGGAATGCCCACTAGAATAAACACACAGAAGGGTATTTATTCTGTCATCACCTAATAACACTTAGTCATTAGGACATAGCTCCCTCCCCCATTCCCTGCAGTACCTAAAATAACACTTTACAATGAGTTTCTTTTAATGACCAAGATATCAATATAATTTTACCTCCCACAGAAAATGAGAATTCCCTATCTGCCTGTGAAAAATGCCGAGATATTTAAATTCTTTTGGCAGACAACCTACACCGATAATGGTCGTGATTGTTATCAACATAATTTATCAGGAGTCATTAAGATAAGATAAGAAAATACTTTATTGATCCCCATAGGGGAAATTCGGGTGTTGCAGCAGCAACATTAGAGAAAGGAAAAAAACCAAAAAAAAACAAGAGGAAAGATAAATACACACATATGTCAGTGCAAACACATATGCACATAAGAAGTTAAGTGTCAAATGTCAAGCCATCAAGTGTCGGCCATAGTGGAACTAACATCTTTAACAAAAGTTACAATGATCTTACTCAGACAGATCCAGACGTCAAGCACTCAATTTTTCAAAATGGAAGCATTTACTGTGTGTGTGTGTGTGTGGGGGGAGGGGATAAACAAATAAATATATAAAAATCAACTCTTGGATTTCAATTTAAAGCAAAGCAAAGCAAAGCAAAGCAAAGCAAAGACCTGATAATACCAATGACCCCCATGCCACTGTGCTTCCTTCATCATCTGCCTTGTGTTTGCCACATTTCTCTTAATAAAAGATATAAACCTAAGGGAATCCCTTAAAATAACTTTTTTTTTCCCCAATTACTAACCTGACCACAATTGAATTATGGACTTCATTGCCAACATGACTGAGATAAAAATCACCCTGTCAACAACTTAAAAATGTTTTTTTTTTTCAGTTAAAAAAATGTAGCTCTACATTTTTCCAATGTAGCTAGGGAAAACAAAAAAAATAAATAAAATTAATGTGCATCGTGAATGCATGGCCACTCCGTCTGAAGTTGTATTTTCTCCTCACCTCCTCCTTGCATCATCTTGTAAAACTTGCTTTCAATGTGCAGCTGTGGGTGTTTAGTCTTCACACATTCCAGTTTGATAGCGACCTCCTCACCAGTAGCAATGTTGGCACCTAAAGAGAGACAAAAATGCAGCCACAACTGTGAGATCTATGGCCATCTCTCAAGTACCCCACAAACCATGGAAGAATATGAAGGAAAATCAGGTTCACTGCCCAGATGAGGAGGACTTAAAATTGAGCAGAATGAAAAGAGACACTATGAAAATAAATGTAGAAAGAATAGAAGGGATGGAAAGTTGAGCAAAGACTGAAACACAAAACAGACAGTTTTGTTAAATTTATTGAAAATGTATATTAAAGAACAGTAAAAACCACCCTTGGATTCAATCTTTTCATGTCAATATACAACTGCATTACCCTCCAAAGACTGTTCCGCCATGGACTGTCATGCTTTAAACAAGTAAGTCCTGTTCAGGCCTCCACTTCATCCAACTGTCTCTTCATTCAGTTGTTTCACTATTTGGCATAATTTCTTCTACAATTTTACAAAACATGAGGTCAAAAAGGGTTATGTTTGGACTACCCAAACTCTTCTATGGGGTTAGTTGCAATATCAAATCAAATTAATCAGCAGAGGTTGCACTCACACCCTATGTGTCCGGAGATCTAAAACAAATCGACTAATTGAGTCATGTGAAAATGTCATATATCTTTGCTTGTTGCTGTTTACTTTGGAGGTCGAGGTAACTGAAATGTCTTGTAATCATTGTCTCCAACCTAGAGTTGCTATTTCTTGTCCTCTACAGATGTTTGATGTCATCATGTGTTCCATAACAGGCTGTTCTCAGTCAGTGTCCCAGAGACGAGACAAGTAGGGCTGAGGTCTTCTTGCTTCTGATAATGAGCAACTGGCTCTATCAGCACCCAGCTGTTTATTTAAACGCATACAACTGATCAGGAAATTCACTCATTCAAATCCCCCACCTACTCTGTTTCAATCTGTGGTGATGTGATCAAAGATTGGAAAAAGACATTAGTTGACTTCTATCCTTAGTCTGGCTGTTTCTAACTTTGTCTTCCTGTAAACAAAGTACCATAACAGCAAGCAAACCAGTGGAAGGTGGAAGAAAAGTAGTCTCTCAAGTTGACGACAAGCTTCTAAAAGGCATCTGAGGGCAACTAGCTCATGTGTTCTGTAACACACCACTCTCTGGTAAATCTGATGTTTTGAATCCAAGTTACTTGCTGGTGCATTTACATCAAGTAATTCATTGTGTGTGGCAGCTTAAGGGCTAGCTGGTAATATTGAAGGTTGGAAACCTTGACTATGACAATTCTTACAACTTTTTATACCGTATATACACACACGTGTGTGTGTGTTATATTAGGCTTTAAGAAACACTGAAACAATCTTATCCTACAATTCGGTGTTTTTATAGAAAATCAACGAATCAATCAATCCTGAAAACATTTGAAAGCATTTGATACTGAGGATAATGATTAGGCACATCCCGGATAAGTAGCATTGGCAAGAAAAGCGACTCCTGAGAGCAAAATTTTATTGCACAAGCTGTGGAAACTGCCAGAACTGTAGGGAATCTCTGGCACTGTTGTTTATAGAGAACTTTAATGTCAATAATGAGCCAAAAGAGGTCTTTCTGGGAAAAGTGGATGCTACGTATTTCTTCTGCGATAACACCAAAGGCTGTTCAGGAACACCCATAAATAAAACCATGAAAACATGCCAGTGGGATTCAGTCATTCTCTATACTGTTTATCTTACAGAGTTGCAGGGGTTGTTGGAACCAGTCCTAGCAGACAACAAGAGAGACGCAAGGTAAACCCTTGGGACACTATTACAGGACCGGCCACATAGGGACACACAACCACCTTAGTGGCAAAATAAATCAAATACGAAAGTAGGTCTTCGCAATACAATTGTGGGGTAATGATCCTATAATTGACATTTATCTTTTAGCAATTGGATTAATGTCCTCTTTCCTTGAATGTGTGTGATGGGGATTCAACAGTAAAACCACATAACCAAGCAAGATGTTGTCAGGGATCAGACACGGATGATGAAGTCTTTTCATCACAAGTGGAAAGCTCGTTGTGGCCCACAGGGTGGTCCGAGGCACATTTTGACCATGAAGAGTTATTTCCACCACCATAATCAGGTAGAAATGAGTAAAAGCAACTTTCAGAATGCTATTATAAGGAATGACACATGAGCCAGCAGTCTATGAGACATAACTGATTTTCAGCAGGACTCATTACATGGTCCAATAATAAGATTTCAAACAATTCACAAGGTAATCGGTGAGGGCAATACAGAATTTTCAGAAAATTTCTTCAATTGTGATTCCAGAAACTTTGGTGTTGGGAACTTTTGTTTTGCTCCTTTAACTCATTTCAGTAACTGATAGTCATTTGAGCATGATCACCAATCAGTCAAAGACAGCGTCCATTTCCACTTACCGAGATAAATGTCTCCAAAGGAACCACTCCCTATCTTTCTCCCAAGCCGGTACTTGTTTCCAACTCTCAGCTCCATGGTTACAGGTTGTCACTGTCAAAGAGACAACATTTATAATCATATGATGAGACACACAGAACACGAGACAGGACGGTTCTTCATGATAGAACTATTTTGTCCCTGTTGAGTACCGAACAAGGCCATTTTCAGCTGGGATGAAACTGCATGAACAAGTCTACTGCTCACATGATGAGGGTCAATGCCCAACACAGTGAACATGTGAGTTTGTGTAAGAATGTAGAATGAGCAGGGTAAACAGCTGTCTGGCCTCAAGCCACACACTGGGGGGAGCAATGAGATCACCAGCAGAAAGAAATACTGCAAAATAAGGCTCAACAGAAATGCCACTGACCAAGTGAAAGACAAGTGGAAACAAATCAGTCCTTACTTGAGAGCTATAAATTGGCAAACACAAAGAAACGACAAGTACTTTGTGAGCTGTAGTGCACGTGATGTTGTAGCAGGGTCATCATTTATTCAGTGCCCTCCTCCATACCACATTGTGCAGCCACTGCAAGAGCAAGACTAAGGTCTGCACTATTCTGTACCACACTGCCTAGGGAGGGGAGGCAAGAGCATCCATGGAGCAATAGCCAGCTTAATCTGTGTCACGGCCCTCGGACAACTCTGTGCACTGAACTTCACGTGAAGTGCTGCAGAGAAGGCATGAGCACAGAACATTTCTTATCAAAAGAGATCTGATTCGTCTCCACCAATTTGAGTATGACTCTGAGATAAACTGTTCCCCCTGTCGCAAAGTCTTGTCCCAAATACAGCACTGATAGTATTTAAAAAAAACAAAAACAAAACACACTTCCACACAGGCGCCAGCTATCTGCCCTGTGAACAATCTAACTGGGCAATATATTAGACAGTTGTAGTTGCCACAGTCTTAACTGGTTCCTCTTCTGCAGAGAAGATTGCCTTTCACCCACATCTCCTATCGAAAACAAATACAGAACTTTCCCACTTGAAGCAGCCATCGCTCCCTTTCCAATGCAGAGTGGCCAGTTCTGCAGTACAACTCATGCGTAGAGACATACCAGGCTGACTGGGAGGACATGTTTGAAATACAGTTTTTCACTCATGAAAAGGGGATGGGCAGATGAAAAAGAACAACTCTAGATTGGCACATTATTTCATCAGCAAATATAATAAAAGTAATTTTATGTATTTCTCTCTCATATAAACACATATTAAATTAGTAAATGATTTATTCCTCTTTTTGTCTTTGGCAGTGAAATGACAATATTTTATGACCACAGGCTCACGTTTGCTGCCAATTTGTGGTTTGTTTTTCTAATGCTTGACATACGCCTTCAAAAAAACCCCACAAAATAGTTGTGGAATTACCAGTTGTTCGTCCGGTTTTGCAGCCAAACAAAAGTCTCACAGCAGTGTCTTCCACCTTTGTTAAAAAGCTCCAACCTTACACCATCCTTGAGCGCCAACAATTTAGCTGTGTAGATTAAATTGTAAACTTTAGAGGAAGAGAGGAGGTTGGACAGATGGGCGGGTGACAGAGTTGTTTTGTTGTTGAAGGAATGGGTTTCATGTCCCTGAGCTGGGGTGGGGTAAGGGTGGGCAGAAAAACTGAACAAAAACTCAACAATGGCAGTGGTTTAAATTAAAAACATTAAACAATTTCAGCTCGTTGTCGGCAGAGTTGGCCTGCTTCTCTAAAATTAGAGTTCTGTTTCAATACATGACAAAACTACCTCAACAACAAAGTTAAATTAATTAAAAAAATAAATAAAAAAAAAATAAAAAAATAAAAAATCAATTAAAAAAATTTAAATCAATAAAACCAAGGCAATAAATGGCTGGAGATCACAACATCTTACATCCACCAAACAATTAATTAGTTAATCTTAGCCCATCATTCTGGGCGGGTTTGTTTTACCTATTTGTGTGAGTGAGAGAGTAAACAAATTTGCATACAGATTTCTCATTGCAATACAGTTAAAGTCCAGAGTATTTCTTGCTATTATTATGTATCTTGATCTTGTTTTTCCTGATCAACAGTCAAAAAGCACTTTAATGTTTGTATCACCTCATAGTGTTTGATAAAAGGTAGAAAACATTGATGTTTCGGCAAAAACAGCTGAAAGGATTAATCAATTAACTCATAACTTGCCCTTTTCACAGCTTTGTGTCTTTACCTAAACCATGCTAAACTGTGGGTCTTGGAGCTCTTTCCTGTTAATCAATCACATCAATCTGGGCTTTCACTGGAAAACAGTCATACTTTGAATGTAAAAAGTCTATAATTGAACAGAAATCTTGAGCCAAATCATACAAAGTTCTGTATTGGATGAAGTTTTCCACAGCTGTTCTGTCCATGTATGAAACACATATTACCTAACACTTGAGTACATATTACTGGATCAGCTGACCAAAACAACTTTATATCTTTCTGTGAAATGACTCTGAGTTACTGTGAAAGGAAGGCCTGATGCAGTTCCAAAACAAATCCTGCTCTAAATAACAAGAGATGTTTTTAGGTTCTCTCATGAAACTTGCTAATATTGGATGCCTTTCTATGAACTCTTATGAAAGTAAAATCTTGACTGAAACATTTATTGTTACATTGTGACTTCAGTGGTCAGAACATTTCAATGCATTACAATAAAAACAGCTGCCTTGTTTACCTGCATATGCATAACAAATAATGTAATCAATAGGAAGGGAGGCGAGTGTCAGAAAGGTTGTGGCAATCCTAATGCAACACAACAATGTTTATGACTGTAGCATTGTTAAAAAAAGACCCATAAATAGTTCTGAACCCGGATGTCCACGAGGTTTATTAGTAGCCATCACAGACGTCTTCCACTGAGCCACATTCTCCATGGGGCATGTCAAGCAATGACACTTTCTTTGCGCCCATGCCCTCAAACAGTTCCCTGTCTATCCAATGTTGCAATGTCACATTGAAGACAAAATACCTTGGGTTCATGATCTCATTCTGGAAAATATCTCATTGCAGAGTTTCTCTTTGCAGCTTATTTCAAAGACATACTGTAGGTCAGAAACTCCCACTGATGCGCACTGACAGGTGGAATTATTCCTTCACTGTCCCAGAACAAGCATCACGTTATCAGTGGGGAGACCAGACAGGAAGGGAGAGACGCATCAGTATCAGGTGAGTTGTGATTAAACGACGCATCACAGTAATCCGCTCAATCCCAAGGAACGGCTGTGGATTTTCAGTGGGTGATCAGACATCAACCGACAGTAAAATAAAAAGCAAATACAATAAAACAAGAGGAAAACAACCAAGCGTGAATGGGCTGAAAAGCCAGCAGACTATAACATAATAACAGGAGGACGCACTGCTTGACAAGACAGCTGTCAATCCACTGCCCTAAACTCAACGCGTTAAAACTAATCCCGATCTACGAGATTACATTTCCGATATTACTGCCAATTCGCAAGTGTCGGATTTTTCAATCTCTCTCGTTCAGCAACAAACACCGTGCGATTGGATTACCGACACACGGACACCCACCGTACGAGCAGAACCCCGGTACCTCCCGAGTCGAAGGGCTGCAAACGGACCGTCCCTTTAAAGAGTGTTTACTTTGGGGGGGGACGTTAGCGGACTAGCAGCGACTTTTGACGCGTACGTTAGTTGAAGGTTAGCCCCCCGGCGAGGATGCTAGCGGTCCGAGCGGGCGAAGGGAGCCGCACTGCCTCGCTCCCGCACTAGCATCCCCCCGCCGACCTTTATTCATTGACTCCGCCACATTTTCGTGTTTAAGTAAAAAAAAACCGCACCCATAGCCGTACGGAGCTAAGCTAGGCTAGGCTAGGCTCGCTGTGTACAGAAGCCGTTGCAACCCCCCCCCCCTCCCCCTCCACCCGCCTCCCCGTACTGCTAAGCCGCGAATACGAGACTCTTATTCGGCCGATTCGGGCCCCCTTTCCCCCCTGATTTTCTTCTTTTCCCGACCCGCCGCTCACCCGATATGGACGCGGTGTCGGAGCTGCTTCGGCGGAGGTTCTGTCCCGGTGGTTGTCAGGCAGAAAGGGGTCGCGGCGGACAAGGATGGGAGCAGATTGCGGCGGCTCTCATTCCCCCCCAGCTCTCGTCTCCACTCCCTGTTGATAGTCGCTGAGCAGCTCGGGCAGCGCGGACGGCCGTCCTCCGCTCGCGTCTGTCTCCCCCCGCGTTACTTAACAACGCGCCTGTCCACAGCGTCGATGATGTCATCCTACAGCTTACTGCTGCTTCCATCCCACAATCGGACCGGGCTTTTCCGCCCTTTATTCATTCGCTGTGTTCGCACAAATGATGTAAATGTAACGTATGTATTATGACAGTTGATAAATAATAAACAATAATAATCACACTACGTGTTTGGAATAGTGAACGATTTATTCAAAAGTGGACCGACTTTCCTCTTGACTGCTTTGTTTCAAATAACCGCTGTGTGCGTCTGTGACACAAATTAAATTAAATGAGCCAAATTTGTGGATTCATTTACAAACTGCGACGATCGACTAAGCGTATTATAGTGATTACGAGAGGATAACGTCCCTGTGGACAGCATATCAAGTTCCCATAGAGAATTAAGGACTGGATCTGTTCGCTCCTTTTCAATTGGTTCTGTAAAATAATAAATAGTGATCAAATAATTCGTCCTTTCCCCACCGGTGGTAATTCGCCCATCGTAATACTGCTAAAACAGGATATCCGCTTCCGGGTACAATGGAACTGAATATTTTTATCCTGTTAAAAATTAAAAACGCAACCCCCAATCATGTCTAGTCTATTTAGATTTCCATAAGTTTTCAGATGACATAAATTAATCCCAATTGGATATAATTTGAACTATTTAAATTCAGGAATGATACATTCTGTTTAGTTTTTGGCATTGTTTCAGAAACGAGTCGAGATGGATGGAACTAAATTGAAGATTTTTTTCTTATTTGTTATGATGCTACAAACCCTGCATATAAATAGGATTACTATCTGGACACTTGGGGTGGCAACAGATGGACATACTCACTTCTTTCTTACAAAAATATGCAATTAATTGCCACAAGAACACTTTGCATACCTAAAGAAAGTGTATCATTTGTACTGCATATACTGTATTTCAAGGCATTCAGAAGGAATACATCAAGCAAGTTCAGACTTGAAGAAAGAAGAAAACGTGCACAGGTCAGACAAATATAGAATCCAATATCTTTCAACTTTATTAACCTTGTTCAAGTTTAAATAAACTTTTCCTTTGTAAAATCTCGGAACAAAAACACTGTACAGGTGTGTTAAAGCCTGTCTTAATTTAAAACAAACACAACAACAGAACATTTAAAAACTTTCAGTAAATCTTACTCTGCATCTGTAAACAACCCGTCCCACCCCTGCTTGCCCCTCGACAGTTTGATAAGATTTGGCATTTTAATTTTTTTTTTTCAACATATGCCTTCAGCTCTTTGTGTCATTAAAATGATTTGTTTTATTATTGCCGGTATGACAATTAAAAAAAGACAATTCTGCTTAAAAAACAAACAACTTCAAATGAGAAAAAAAGCATTAGTGCCATTATTTCTTAACACAGTCAGCAGTATTACGAATGCACATCATATATAGACCTTCTGTAATGTAAGCAGCCTTGCCCATATTAACCACAGGCAGTAACATGCACACTCACCATCCAAACATTCACACACACCCAACAACGCTGGTGGGTTTGCTCCACCTACTTGGTCTCAGTCTCAATTTTAATTGTGTCCATAAAGTGTGTGTGTGTGTGTGTCTGTGTGTGTCTGTGTGTGTGTGTGTGTGTGTCTCTGCGTCTTTGTGATTGTGTGTGTGCGCGTGTGTGTGAGAAAGAGACACCGCACCAGTATGGACACATGGAGAAATGCAACACAGCCTCAAAGTGCTGGCAATTTTACAATTATCACTGCAACAGTAACAAACATATTTCAAGAGAGGATTACAGAGTGCGCAAGATACAACAGTAAGAGGTCAGCATTTTGAGAGAAAACAAACAAACAAAAAAAAAAACATATTTTCAATATTTTCACTATTCGAAAACTAAAGCCATACAAACTGAAAAAATAACAAACTTGACATACGCAGTAAGAAATAGTCCTGTTGTCGATCAGAGCTATCTGTCTTTAGATTACGTCTCCATTCTGAAAGGGGACATGAATAGAAACCGCACTTTCATCTTTATAGTCATAATAGTTTTAGGTTCTCTAGTGTGATGAAGGTAATGTTTACAGAGCCCATCTGTCTGAAGGCTGATCTTTTTTTTGGTGTGTGCACGTTTATGCAAATCTGTTCAAAATTCCCCTGTTTACTAAGCACGCTGTGATCCAGTCAAGTCTTTCAGACCAACTAACGTTTCATTCGGTTTTAGTTTTCAAGTCTAAGCAGTTGAAATCTTCATTTGTGGAAAAAAAGGCTGTACACACACACGCACACACACACACGCACACACACATCTAACAGTCCCTGCATTTATATATAATAGCTTAAGTCTGGCCACGAGAATGTGTGTAAGCATGTCTCACATTTCTGCTTTGTGTGTGCACAATATTAGGCATACCATGAATGTGTATGCACTTGTGTGTAAATGCAAAGTACGTTAATATGCATATCATGTAAATGTGTGTGCTATAGTAAGTTCACATGTCCCAGTGTATGCTCAATCAGTGTGTCTACACCTGCGACTGATGGGGCATCTTCAGATGGAATCTCTACACCTGCGATTGAGGGGGCATCTTCAGATGGAATCACCTCCACTCCCCAGCAGATCGCCAGGCAACAAAGCAGCAGGGCTGTCCAGTTGATGCCTTTCCTCCAGCTGAGGTGCCCCCCACAGGCCGCTGGGGTATCCTGCAGTCATGCCGCCCCACAGTCCAGACCTCGCAGGTTCTACACCTCCAACGTTTCCATCCCCTGCTGCGCCATTAGTGCTCCACTGGGAATATATTCCCAGCCCAGGTCCTTTGGCTGAAGAAGTTTCTATAGAACTGCCTGTACCATCAAGACTCTGCCAGCCAGAACCTGGGGACCTTACACTGCCGAGAACCGCTGTTCCACTGTCACCTCCTCTACCGCCACTTCCATCAGACGTGCCCACAACCGCTCTCTCACTTCCCGGAGAGCTACCCCGACTACTGGCCACACCAGTGCCTGCTCCAGCTGAACCCTGTAATCCACCAGCTACTCCCCCAACAGAGCCAGCCCCCTCTACTTCTCCTGCGTGGCATTGTGCAAAATAACGAACGACTTCTTCTTCACTCAGAAACTCTGCCAGGATTGTGGTGTTACCAAGCACACACCTAAGAAAGAGTTGGAAAATAATATTGTTTAGATTGAGAGGAACACATTAAAATATTACAGAGATCAGTTCAAAGCAGATTCTAAATTGATTTTATGAAAACTTCTCTTTCTTACCCAATCAATTCCAATTGAGAAACATACCATAATTACATTTTCATAGAAAAACAAATCAATTTCAAGGATTCTGAGAAAGGTTAAAAATAATTTTCTATAATAAATTTCTATGAAAAACAATGCAAAATGTATTAGTGTATCTTAACATATGTGTGGAGGACATATTTGAGTATAAGTGTCAGAGTTTAACCTACATGTGTAGTGCACACTGGGCCTTGGCTGCTTCCTGTCGGCTGTTGTAGCGAATCAAAGCGCTGCCCTGGGTCAGGCCAAGGTGGAAGGTTAGTAGGGGGCCGTGCTGCACGCAGATAGTCCTCAATGTGGAGCCGTCGATCTACAGAAGGAGAAAACATGTCAGTATTGTGTGTTTGTATGTATGTGTCTGTGTGTGTGTGTCAGGAAGATGACCGCAGTGATTTATATCAGGGTGGGGAATATAAAACCACAACTATGAGTAAGAAGAACTGCAAAATACTGAGCAACATAGTGAAACTTCAAATTATCTAAATACCTTTATAATTTTACATTTTAGCAAACATTTTAAATAGCTGTGAAAAGTCTGCGTGTCGCCCTCTGTCAGTGGACTCCTGGCTGGCTATTCCCTCTGTCTGCAGCTCTTTACCTGGGGCGTCAGGTTGCTCAGCAGCAGCCAGCAGCTGCTTCCAAAGGGAGCATTATCACTCCAAGCTGAGCCTGCAGAGGACGTAGGAGACCGACAAAAAGGAACACAAGGACAAACCGGTAAGCGAATGCTATGCAAGAAGAGAAACATAAGGACAACTCTAACTCCAGCTTTTTATGCCAAAATAGTCACCCGACAAAAAACGTCCTATCAGTCCTCAAGTACGCGAATATTCATAAACTCATGAAGAGTTATACAGCTTATATCTCAGTGTGCATTACCTGGCCCAAATCTTGAGTCCAAGTTAGCCCCGCCCCCTCCCCAGCCCCGGGCTGAGCGTGGGCCTCCACTGTCCCATGGAGAGGGTGAGGTCTGCTTTTGATTGGTCAGGCCTGGAGGGGGTCGTGGCAGCTGTGAACTGTTGCGATTGGTCTTCCAAAACTTGCTTTGTCCGATGGGCTCTGGGGGCCAGCTGGGCTTGTACTCCGAGTACTTTCCTGAGGAGGAAATGGGGAGGAGGGGAAAACGGGGGGAAAATAAGATCTGACAAATAAAACTAACCTCCGGCAACTTTGAAGAAAAGGCAAGACTTTCAAATACAGCAGTACTCATAGAAGCAACAACAACAACAAATCTTTTTCTGTGACAGAAATGTATCAAGACAAAAGATACAAAACAGTCAGATGTCAAACCTGTGCTGTGTGCATTGCTGAGGGAACTGTCTGAGGCACTGTAGGGCCAGGCACCAGGTGAAGGCAGCAAGGTGTTGGGGGAAGGATTTGGCCCTGGCAAACGAAAAAAAAAAAAAAAGTTTTTGGACACAATATGGTGTGCCAAACAGGTCTAGGCAACCAACGCAGAACATTTCCAAAAACGTTAATATATTTGGCACTCTTGACCAAGAAAACCAAGGTAACACAATATTTTTGGGCAAAAACAGGTTAAAGGATTGTTGACTCTGTTACATTTGACTGTGTGTAACTGTAAGATTGAACAGAAACAGAAATAACAGGTCATCATTTAGTGTGTTAAAGGTTATTGTATTTTCATTCTCCATGCACTCTTCCAAAGTCGAGTTACATATTTCTTGCTCTGCTGTGATCCCCACAGGAGACTGAAGGCTTTACAAGGAAATTCATTGTACCATGATCATATGAACCGCAAGATAAGTTGATTAGGATTAAATAAGAAAAGACTTTTCAGCCTTTCAGGCCTTCAAGGTCTTGTCGATTACAATCCTAAGTCATTGTAATATACTTGTGTCAGGTAAGACATGAATTATTTTTAGAAATTTGTGAGGAACAAGGTCGGGTCCTATGATGGAAGCCTAACCCTAAACATTAGCAATAGTCATATAAACTTTTTTTAAATTTAGATACCTGGATTGGCTCGCAATAATTGGTGGTCAGAGTCATTGAGGTTTGTGGGTCCTGGGGAGCCAAGAACACTACTGGGGGTGATGTAGGGGTCAGATTCTGGGTCACTGCTATTCTGCATTCCCTTCCAGGGCACACCGGGCTGGAATTCTATTGGTGAAGAAACAAACCCAGTGATTAAAATGACACGCTGTTATGCTATCATCATATTGTAATAAGACAGAAGTGACCGTTAAAACCGTTAAAAAAGGATTTTATTACAGGTAGATCCTAATACAAAAAAAACAGCTTCTTGAGAGGTAAAGAATTTGTCAGTAGTTTTGTGTTCATACGACACACACGGATACTAACTGTAGGTTGACACTGGACTCATTGTCATTATTGCATCCTTCATAATTAGGACTTTATTACATTTTATTATGATCTACTGCCCATGATGACAAGTATGAGATAAAGAGTGACAAATACCCACCTGGAGGCCAGCTGGATGTGGTAGGTTTGTTCCCCATTTTACTCCCGGGGGTTCGGTGCCAGTTTTCAGCAGAGCCTTCACTGCTCAGCATTTCATACTGGGGGTGAGGGGATCCTCCTCTACCCTTCATCACATTAGGTACGGGGCCTTGGGAATAGACGACAAGTAAGAAATCAGGTCAGACAGATTGACACGATCGTGTTTCCTATCTGTAATTCACAGAGGCTCATTAAGATAAACTGTGAATGAGGGCAACTTTACACCATGCTGACAACAGCTTGGAAGGTGTGCAAATCTCAAAACCATCTGTTGACCCACCATTCTTATGCAATACTGTGTCAGGAGGAGATGGCGCAGGGGAATGTCCCTCCATCATCCATCTGAAGCGAGACTGCTGTCCTCCTGTGTCCCTTATCCCTCCCATGATGGGAGGCATGTCCATTGCTGACAGGTTACCACCGGGGCCAAGGCCTGACAAGAGGAACATAGCAAAAGCATAGCAAAATAGACATTTTTTCATTGAATTGAAAGAGAGCTTTCTTTTTCCTTAACATATGTGAACTTCCTGTAAAATAACAATTCGTATTTTTCAACTTGATGTATAAATTATAAAACCACTCATGGGACAACCGATTTGACACTGATTGTATTGACAGACAGGTATCTGCAAATGAAACAATATTCATGAGGACATGGACTGCATCACTAAGAGTGTGCTGTAAAAGGAGAGGAGGCTGGACACATTCTAAAGCTCCCATCACCGGGAAGAAAGATGGACCGCGGTTAAAAAAAGACTGCGGCTGAGAGGCTGAAAGGATTCTATATTTCCACGAAGGTCTGATTAAGTCGAACGATGGAAATGATCAAAAAAGTTGATCCATTTAAACCTGAGATTATATATCTATCATATGTGGTCTTCATACAAGTGTTGTGTGAGATTTTGTAACTCATACTAAGCGAGGTAGCAGGGTGTGGCCAAATGTAATTTCAAGCTCGAATACGAGCCGAGCTGGCCATTGCGTCCGACCTATCTGAAAATACTGTGCAATACTGCAGTGCTAAAAATTTAAACACTCTTTTTTTAAAATTGGTGCCAACTATCAACCAAATCGCAGTGAGTGAAAACCAGTAAATTACAACTATGTGCTCTCAAACTGCTGTTTCACTGCTCAGATTAAACTCAATACTTCCCAGTAGCACAGAGATAACGCACTGTAGTGTTGTGTCTGCTGGCCATGAAAAAGAGCAATTTCTATAGCAGGCTAATAAAATTATTTTCTAGGTCTCGGCCTGGGGATCTGGGGGGCAGCCGATGAGACTGCATTCACATATTAGGAGTGGAATTGCCAAATACCTCTGCTGGCCCAAGGAGCCCACAAAACTTACCCAGATGGTCCCCTCCTTAATGTCATCGAAAAAAGGTGAATAAATCAAGAGAATACATGCCTGCCACTTAAAGAAACACAATATTTGTGATACCAAACACCAGACAGTGTTGAAAGACAGTAAAGCAACAACTCATACCATGCTAAAAGGCTCACTTATGAAGCAGTTGTAGCTGAACAACATTTGGTTTGCTGCATTAGCCAACTCTCCAACGGCACGTTGACTTAGCTCCTTTTTCCACTTCATGTACACAAAGCCAGAGTTTTATCAGACATTTTACAAACAGAGGAGGCCCAGTAGAGGGAAAAGTCAGGCTGGTTATTTACCGGTTATTTGTAGTGGCATGTCCTTCTAGTTAATGGTGACTTTTAAATAAATTGAGGAGCACCATTCCACCCTGCAGCAGGATGGTCAGCTTACAACAAGGAGCCGGTAAAAATAAGCTCAAACTATTTTCCAGAGACCAGGGGCTAGTAAATTTTCAATTTTTTAATAGTTTAATGAAAAATCCAAAGTGGAAACTTAATTCTGAGGAGACTGAGATGGAAATTCATAGCAGAGAGACCAAATATGACATCATATATGATGTTCTTAAATCAATGAATGATCATTTTAAATAAAAACAATCGGAAAAAAATTAGTAACTGTAATAATAAAATGCTGACCATGATTTTGCAATGATCCAGCAGACTCACCGGTGTACATCCCCTGTTTAGCTTGAAGGTCTGGTAAGGGCACCCCCATGCCAGTATGTGGAAAGGGGTCCACCATGGGCTGTTTTGATAGGCCTCTTCCAACGTGAGAAGGAGAAAGTCTGTGGTTCCCCCCACCGGCTGTTCCCCCAACACCTCCATGCTGATGTCTTTGCTGCTGCAGAAGCGCCACAATCCTTGCCAGCTAAGAATTAGGGCAAAAATATAACACAAAACATGCACAGTGCAGTGATTTAGTGGTCCATGGTAAGATGGGGAGATGAACAATGTATCAGCATTCACAAAGCAGTCTCCACAATAATGGGATAAATTCCAGACAAACTGGTGCAGAAGAAGACACAGAAAAAGAACAGAAGTAGCTCAAGAGAAGGGGGAGATGACCTGACAGTGTGCTCAAACTATACCTAATTGATTTATATCACATTGGGGCTGTCATTCAAACAAAACCGTGAAATAATTATTTGTGAAGTTGGGATAAAAAATAGGGGTCTGCTTTTCAATTCATCAAATCTACTACATATTTGAAACTTCTAAAAGGGTATGAAAACCTCAAGCCTTAATAACACAGCAGTTGTTTTGCCCATCATAGAAACATTCGCCCTCGTTTGAACAGAGTGTAGGGAATGTAAATCTTTCTTTAGGCGAAGGTTTTATCGACCCAGCACCTAAAAGCAGACAAAGCGTGTGTATGGATACACCCTGCCTTTCTCAGCCAATGTTTACTATGTTGTAGAGTGATGGTGAACTTGCTTGTAGCACAGCTGTGAAAAAAGGTTTTATGGCTCTGTACAAAGTGCGCACATTGAAGCTCACCTGCTGCGGGTCTGGCTGCAGCCCCTGAGGCTGAGGGAACCGGAGCTGGTTCTGCAGAAGCTGCTGCTGCTGCTGTTGCTGAAGAAGGAGCTGAAATGCCTGTTGGTTGGTAGAGACAGAGCGTAAGTTCAAAAGATGACAACGAGAATAATAATGCTACTAATGTAGATATTTTTGAGAATGTAACTGATTGTAATTTTCCTGCAATTATGATTTAATTTGTGATAATGCTTGGGGGGAGGGGTGCATCACTGCACACACTGCTGTTAAAAATGCACAACCCTTTGTGCCCTGTGAATTCTATCTGGACGGTTATCTACTAGGCTGATACTTTTCTGTGTCTATTTACAGCCTACTAGGTTATTATACAAAGCAACAGGCTGCACACATCTCTGCAGAAAAATACAATACTGCACATTTGGTACCAAAATTAAAATATGTCGGAGTTAATGCTAACATTGTTGCAAGATTCCATCTATCTATGGAACAATATTCTATACAACGCAAGTTATTTCTGATGGGTCTCATGTGGGGGACACAACTCCTCCTCTTTACAAACTAATCCCACAATATTTTTTACTACAGACATTTCCTACGCAGGTCAGTTCACACATCTGGAAGTAAAACACATAAACCATTAGAAGGACAAGCATTGGGTAGATATTGACAATGAGGTTAGTGACATGAAGCGCAGATTCTCTCTCGTCAAGCTAAGCTGAACTGCATTTTTGCTGGTGTATTTTAAATTGTACTAATAAAACTGCATAGCCGAAGCATCAGGGACTTTATTTCTATATTCTTTTAATTTTTCATTTGATAGAAGTACTGACATTCCTTAAGGGTAACTAAGGTTCCAAGTGTGGCATTTGGGAGTGTACAGAGGAGAGAAAGTGGGTGAAGTCAGCCGTAATGTGACAGCAGTGAATGTAGCAGTGCAATGAGGGATCGGATTATTTCTCAGCTCAGATTGTGGCTCAGCTCCATCTCCTCAAAAACAAAGATCAGGTCCATTGTGTTGTTGGTTAGCCTCAACATTAACAATACTTAATTCAAGGCTTCCTGAGGGTGGAACAATTTTAAAAAAGTGGACCAGATATTCTCATTTCAAAGACAAGTTACTGCTTTGATTTTTGCTCATCACAATGCTCCTGTTATTTAATATCAAAAATATTTAAGTGTGATGAGTCACTCAGTCAATTAGCATTTCGGCACATACCAGATGGAACTGCTGCATGTGGGGGGAAATGTTGCTGAACATTGCTAGCTGCTGTGGGGAAATCGGCGGAGGGAACAATCCTCCACCAATCCCTCCGAAGGCACCGACACCTCCTACTCCTCCAACCACTCCACCTACACTGCCAGCAGGATTGGGCATCTGCTTCAGCACAGGACCCGGCACCTGCATGTCACAGGAATTTATATATGGCTATTGATAGAGAATTTTTGAGCAATAACATCAGTCATGGGAAACAGGTGTGTAAAAGGCCGTCACTCTTGGAGTGACAGTATTGATGACCCATCTCCCATTTTAATTAGATATAAAAAGGGCTAGACTTGTTTAATTTTGTGGGATTGCCTATTCAGTATCTATTGTCTGCAACTCTATGTAAACAGTAAATTCTCGTGAACATATTGGATAAGTAGCATCCCAAGATGCAAAATTTGTGAGGGAATTCCTTTTTCTAAATCTTTCATACGGTCAACATGCTTCAAGTCGGATGTGGAAAACTGGAATAATTATACAAACCTTTTATGTATTGGATATAACTTGGCTTGCATACATTTGTTTACATCTCAGTTTTATACTGATAAAATTGAGATGTTGTGTTCATACTAGTGCGTCGAAAAACCTGGTGAGCAAACGCTGTTATTTCCATCACTACACGATGAGCCACCTTAACAAGTGGTTTGTACCAACAAAATGGAGCGCTATGATTTATTAAGTGGAGAAAATGGGCATAACCAATAACATCGGAACAAACCTGAGCAGAGAGGAACTGATGAGGCACTTGAGCACGTATACTGTGGGAGGTGTTGAAAGGATGCATGCCGGGCTGGTGAATCCCTCGAGGTGGAGCCATGCCCCCACTACTGCCAATAAATGCTCCTTGGCCCCCCATCTGGACAAGTTACAGAAGACATTATATCATGACGACGATGCATCTCCAGTTAGGTTTTCTTATCTTTGTGCTCGGGTTCCTACATTACAGTCTTCATAATTTGGGAATTACTTTTCATATGCGACTCATCGTGTCGGAGCTACTATTGACGAAAAAGTTAAAACGTAATGATAATGGTGTCAATGAAAAGGACTGTTCACGGCCTAAATGTGAGGTAGCGCTATTGCTCATGTTAGCGGGCCTACCAAAAGGAACTTTTCTTCTGTCCTACCATCAAAATTCAGTTTAGGATAGTATTTATCCATTTCAGTTCGATCCATTTCAGATCAGTTTTACAAGCAAGGGAACCAGCTCATACTTTTTCATTGTACAGCCCCATGTCTACAGAACTTGCTTCTTTGGAGCTCGGCATGCGGTAACCTCCTCCGCCTCTTGCCCCTCGTCGCATATCTCCATTGTAGTCAGTCATTCCTCTCTTGTCTCCTTCAGGCTTCTTATCAACACTGGGTTCATCGCCCTGAGAAACAATTAAGTTATTAGGAGATCCAGACCTGGTGATAAAAATCCTGACAAACATCGCTGATGGTTTATGTGTTGTATATCAATAATTTATTATCAAGCAGAGATATATAACTGATGGTGCTCCACCAGAGGGCTGCGGACGTGAAAAAACATCAGTTGTTTTCAAATAGCTCGAAACATTTTACAAGTTTAGGAATATGCGTCTTACCATAAGACTCATGTGTGAAAACTGCCGTGGCATTGTGTTCATCCAGCTGTCTCCTCCTCCACTCTTTAGGAAGAAAAATTCCAGCATTACTCCCAGTCGGAAAACAAATAAGACTCAGATGATGATGAATGGAGAAAAGCTGCTAAGAAAGTTGCAAATGTTTATTTCCCCTACACAATATTAAGATAAAATAACTTCTGGCAGGTATAGCCAGGAGAGATCTATGACCTCAAGGGTGTTAGTATCGCATTTTCCCAACCTTCATGTTGCCTCTCTTTTCTCCATGATTGTGATGCCAGCCTCCAGAATTGAAGGAGGAGCTTGCTCCATGAGAGCCTGTGCTATTCCAAGAGCCTCCGCCACCACCATCAACTTCCTTGTCACAGCTAGAATGATGTGGGGCTGCTGCGGAGTCCTCCGCCATCTCACCCCAACTTTTTAGTGGCTTGGTGCCTGAATCGAAGACAAAACAAAACAGGTTATGAAGAACTCACCTCTACTCCCACAGCTTGGAGCCCACATTTAAATGCATCCTCCCTCTCCCTGCTTGACCCCAGGGGACCTCTTCCTGCTGACCTCCATCCTTCAGCACACAACCCCCTGTCTCAACCTCTCCCTCCCTGACGTAAGGTGGCTCTCCACCTTATATCCTGGACTACCCGACAGACCATCCACTCTATGTGAGGATACAGGACTGAGTTTCTGACATGAGCATCAGCCATTCTGGTATGTTACTATTCTCTCTCAAAGCTGCATACTTCTTTCATTCCTCTCCCACAAGCCACCTGCACAATGTCTCTGGCATTGCCTCATCCGGGATGCAAATGACGGGGTGGAAAGTCCAGGTCACTGCAGTCTGTTATCACTGAAACAAACCCCAGTAACTCTGTGGAAAAGCTAAGAGCTGGTCGTGGAAATTTGTAGGAGCATCCCATCATGGGACTAAAAGAGGAGAATCTCATCTGACACTCATTCTAAAAGCTTTCGAAACCCAGATTGCTTTTATAATATTTTGCATTTCCGACATTTTTCGGTTCTTACCAGGTTTACCAGGGTTGGCTGTTGGGTGTCCCCAGCCAGCTGTTTTACCAGTGTCGTCTGGGTCCCCCCATCTATTTACTGTATCCGTTGCCTGATTCCAGGCAGCTGTACCATTATCCACAGATTGAATCCCACCTCCCCACGTACCTGCACCTGAGGATTTAGGAGTTGAAGACAAAATTAAAGCAGCAGGTAAAACGGTCAGCAACACTGATTATATGTACAATCAGCTCCTAATATATAGAATTTTAATGTAGAGGGGACTAAAAAAATCATAGTGCATATCAGTGGTGACAATTAGCAATGCAAAAGATTCAATTCAAATGCGGTGATAATATGACTTTTTTTTTTAGCGGCAGAAATGACATTACCTGTGGTTGCATTGCCAGTGTTTGTGTCCCTACTGTGCTGCATTCCGTGCTGCCTCCTCAGAAGCTGCTGCGGCTGCGGAGCATGCTGGCCATAGGTCTGGGCAGATGTCGCAATGTTCTTGTCCCCTATGCTCACATTCTTGCTGATGTAGTGGGATGGGTCGCCCCAGGCTGAAGTACCATCATCTATTTCCATTTTGCGACTGATGGACTGAGGGGAGGGTTCCTCCCACCCGCTCGGCTCAGGGGTGTCACCCCCACTACCAGAGATTTTGGGGATTGGACCAGAGATCCAGCCCGAACTTTGGTTCTGACTCTTGGATGGTGGGCCGCCACCTCCGAAGTTGGGCCCACTTTTCCACCCTCCTTGTGTGGGTCCTCCGGCTGGCTGCTGGCCCTGTGATTGGTGCTGCTGTGGGTTTTGGGCTTTCAATGATGTTCCTTGGCTGTTTGCAATCTGCACTGTTGCTGAGTGGGCCTTGGCGCTACCCCAGTCCTGGTGTGACTTATTTCCACCCACACTGCCCCCACTCCATCCTACATACTTAGATCCCACTTCTTCCAAGTTACTCCAGGATGATCGCTCACCAGAGTTGCTTCCACCTCTGCTTTGCCCATCTCTCCACCCACCTCCTGGTATAGAGTCTCTCTGGCCCCAGTCTCCCCCTCCTCCACTCTGTCCTCCCCAACCACCTCCTTCCCCTCTTCCGGTCCCCTTCCATCCCTGTGTTCCTTTGTCATCTGGACCATCTGACCACCCAATACCCTGTTCCTTGTTGTCTCTCCTGTTTCCTCTGTGGTCACCCCATTGCCGTTCGTCATTGCCCCAGCCTTTGCTCGGCTTTTCAGGGGGACAATCGCCCCAGCCTTGGGCTCCCTTTCCCAGGTTGCCCTCCGTATCGCCTTCTGGCATTCCTGATGTCCTAATGGTACTACCAGAAACGTGAGAACCACCGTCCCAGTTTTCCCTCAGTGGAGCAGGGCTGGAGCTTACGCTGGATGCATGACTGCCAGCCGATGGATTGTTAGTGACTGAACTGCTGTTAGACATGAACCCGGAGCCACAATTAGAGTTGGCTCTGGATGAGAATGCTGAGGAGGAGGAAGTGCTTCTGTCATTTCTGTTTCTGACTCCTTTTATAGTGTCCATGTCCCACGGCACATTCTGGCGAATCTTGGTCTGACCCCAGCCAGTGTTCGACAGAACTCGAGGATCAAGATCAGATCGACTCATCATGCTCTGTAAGGCCACTTCAGCAGTGGAGGTTTGGTTGGAGTGGGGGGGCGCGCATGATGCTTGTTCCTGCTTCTCTCCACTACTGCTGCCTCCTCCGCCACTTCCAGCTTGGGACTCTCCTCCACTTGAAGATGAAGAACATCCTACATCTCCAGTGCCTTCCCCTTTTCCCCCTTTATCCAGTACCCCGGACAGCTCCTCCCCACTTTCTGTCCCTTTCTGATTGTCCAAAGCTTCTGACACTGTTGCAGACTTTGGTGAAGCGGAGTCCTGCAAATCATTTGCGCCTCCACTACTACTGCTGTTGATGATTCCGCATCCTCCTCCGCTTCCTATTGCCAAGTTAGTTGAACTTAGACATTCTGTTGTGCTTTCTCCCTCTCCTTCAGAACTCCTGTCCTCCTGCACTCCCTGAGATACCACTGGGGTAGTCGAGGCGACAATATCTTCCTTCCCCCACCCTGCCATGTCATTCTGGCCACAAACTCCCCACACATTCTCCTCCTGTCCATGGGCTCCAGTCCTTTCTCCTTCACACCCATCTGCCTGTAAGGCACCTATGCTGGAGTCAGAGGTCACTTCACTTCCATGCCTCCAAGAAGGGGGGTCAGCAGAAGAGGAAGTCAAAGAATCAGATTGACTGCCAGTCTCCTCTAATTCAACATCACTTTTCTTCTCATCAACACCTTCTTGATTTGGTCCAGCTCCACTGCCTGAATCCAGGTGCTGCTGCTGCTGCTGCTGCTGCTGCTGCTGCTGCTGCTGCTGCTGCTGCTGCTGCTGCTGCTGCTGCTGCTCTCCACCCGTGGCTACCTCGGCTGTCTCTGTGTACTGACTCTGGATGCTTGTCTCATTAACAGATGAAGATGAGGGAGTGGTAATAAGGTTGGGATCGGTGGAAAACGAGGATGACATAGTGGACGAGTGTGGAGGAAGGCTGTCAGTGGTCGAAAGTGATGTCCCATCCTGCATTACCTCGGGCAAAGAAGGGTTCACGCTCGGGTCAACATTGGCAACAGGGTCATCGTTGTCGCCACCCACAGGGCTCTCCTGGGGCCCAGGAAGAAAACAGGAGACTTTGGAATTGTGAAATGTTTCTGATGCCTCCACTGGAGAGGAGGTGGAAGAGGCCCACAAACCACCGCTTGTCTCAACACATTCATTAATCAATGATAAAAAGGAACAGGGAGAAGAACGAAGTTGAGAGGGATTGTCCATGTTCCCTGCCCCTCCTTCTCCCTTCTGCTGGATGCTTCTCTCACTCCATGAGGCACTAATGTTGTTGTTTTTACCAGGGAACTCTTCCTCCTGCAACCTTCCATCAGCTTCGTTAACCCCATCAGAATTTATTGTGGCCCCACCTTGGATGCTAGGCCCGTCCTCCACGTCAGTCCCATCTACAGTCACCTTCCCACAACCCTGAGAGGAGGACTGGCAGACGGAGCCTGTCCCCCATGTGGAATTTGCATAAACTGAAGTAATAGTAGTGGTAGTAGTACAAGTGGTAGTAGTAGAAGACGACAACAGATCAGTGACACATCCTGAGGATGAGGAGGAGTTGGGGGGTGAAGGAGACGATGAACCCAGGTTGGAATCTGGATAAAATATACACTGTTATTACTTCGACTATATTTGAATAATTTGACAATGTAAGTCCTAACAGAACATTGCAACCAATGACTAGAGTATTCAGTGCAGTAAATGTAAATCACTTCTCATGTTCAATTCTCTCACAATGTGTTTAGTGGATGATGAGTGTCCATAATGACCCCTATGGATTGTATCCCGATTGTAAACGATCTAAATGCTGGTTAATAAATATCAAATTCATCATAGGATAAGACTTAAATTACAGCCAGTGGCTGCTCCAGGGGGCTGAGTGGATGACTTGTTCAACCAGTATCCATCTGGCACACATACATTGTCACATACTGATGACCTTGACTCACACAAACTTAATCCTGCGCCCAAACGCATGACATTAAAATGCATAACATTGCAATGCTGCGTAAGGAATGAGCATGTGCGTGCAAGGGTAAACAGGAAAAAGATGCTCTCTGTTGTCCATTACCTGCTTACAGAAAAGGACAGTGAATAGTAAGCTTGAAGAGTAAAGCACGATTTGGATGCATTTGTGTCCATGCTTTTAGTTGAGACTGGACACATGAAATATACCATTTGCTTGTACCAGATAAAGGTCAACACGTGGTATTTGTTATCCACAATGGACCAAGCGTTTAAATTGAGATTTGCTGTCTATGCGAGGGTCAACTGATGAATCAGGCAAGGATGCGTTGTGCCAATCCAGATTAGGAAGAGACCCCTGACCTAAAGGGGTAAACATCATAAGACTACAGTGTATAACACATAGCTACTCATCCTCCGTTGACCTACCTGTGGCTCCAGCTGCATTGGCATTCGGGTTTTCTGCACCCTGTGAGGAGGGTGGTGGGGTGGTTCCACTGCCACTGTCTTCTTGAACCCCTCCAGCACCCTCTCCTCCGACTCCCCCCCCAAGCAGCATGGAAGACAGCAATGGCTGCCCCTTCTTCAGTAGCACTTTATGGTCTGGCTGGCAGCGAAATCTGGGTGGAACTTCTCTGGACATGTAACGCTGTTGCTGGGGGTTTGGGCTCTTGGAGGGGGAGGAGGGCTGTCCGTTGGCCACAGCAGTCCACTGCTTAGCATTGTTCCCACCACCGGGAGGAACTTGTGTGGAAACCCCAGCAGCACCAGGACAGGGGGCTGAGGGGGCGATCGGGCCAGTGCTGCTGGACACAGAACCAGGGGTGCTGTGCGGCTGGCTGGGAGGGGGATCGGTTGGGTCTGGTACTGGAATGTACATACAAAAGAAAATGAATGGTCCAGTCAAGAGTTGACAACAACAATATTTAGACAATGACCAGCTTACAGGACAGTCAAGTTTTGGTAATTACTAGGTGACACTGACAGTCTATTTGAAGAAACGCAACCCCCCATTAAAATTACTGAAAAAAAACAAGTTAAGAAAAGTGTTGTATTACAAACAGTTAAAGAGGGGATGAAAGCTGAAGCTAGCAAATGAATTCATAAAATTACCTTTGATTTTCTGCTCTGGCACCTGCAAGACAAGGAGCAAGGGAGTAAAATAAAAACTTAAGTCATCATAAAAACATAGCATCAAGAGTTTTTTTCATTTTAGAAAAATTAACAAAAACATAAATTTCATGATATGACTTATCTAATAAATCAAATACACATGTCGATTCTGGGATATGAGAAATTGTTCACCAATTGATAGGTCTCCCTTTTCCTTTTATCCTCTTTCTTCTTTTTCTTGTCTTCCATGAACTACTGTTCCCTTTTTGGATTTCCCTGTCTGTGGGGAGAAATAAAACACTTAGAATCATTTATTTGGCACCTCACATGAGTTGGAAAGAAATTAGCTCTGACAAATTCATAGCTTGTTTGAAGTACTTGATAAACAACAACTCAATCTGAAATATGTGGATTTTAAAGAGTTTGACAAAGTGCTTCCTAAACGGACTCTTCTGTGTCCTTTGAGGACAGACTTTATTTCAATACTAATTTTAAACATTTGCCCCAAAGGTTCCAAGCACATGAAAAACATATTACTGTGCCTGGCAATTAGATATCTAACAATGTGTTACCATTCTGCTTCGTTAATAAATACAAACACTTTTATCTGTGGTATTTGGTCTTTGACCAGAAATCATATCTTTCTCAAACAGCATGACTCCTTGGAGTGTGATCATGTCATCATATTAGTGTAGGGTTCCTCTGTGGATCTCGTAGTAAAGGCGGTAATGTTAAACACTGAAGGACAGCCTGCAGACCAGCCTCTAAATACATTATTCATCAACCAGTGAACCCTTTGAAAGGCGCCATCAAACTCGCCAGCATTCATTTACAGCAAGGATGGTTAAACACATTTATGACATAACAACTCCTGCTCATAGAAGCCCCTCAAACCGAACCTCCCTCCCACCCTGCCAAGGAGGGAGACACTGTCCACGCAATGGACAATCGATAAACTTGTAAGAATTCATGTAGTGCTGAGAATGGACCGGGTTGTTCTGTAAGCTCCAGCTATATGGCGTTCGATGTATATAAACCCTACGTGTGTGTGTCTGTGTTTGTGTGTGTGGGTGTGTGTAGTTACATCGCGGGTGAGGGTCGTCTGTGGAGCCCAGAAGGGGCGAGAGGAAGAGGCTGGACGTGTATGAGGATCCAGCTGAGCACCAGCCAGTCACCTGAAGGTACGGGAGCTCACGAAGCGAGGTGTCTTCTCCGTATGTGCGCAGAACCAACAGAACCGGGATGCAGCGACGTGCACGCAGCGGGCACGGCTCATCGTACCAGCCCCTTGTTTACCAACAAAGCACAGATTAGCACAGCTGACGATAAGATCGTGAGCGAACCGCGCACGGATCTGCGCGGGCACGAATCTGAACGGATCGCTGGTCCGGTCCAGTAACAGGTCCAGAGGGCCTTATTTAACCAACTTCGGTGACGTTTACTAGGCGTTACGAGTTAGCGTTACCCCCCACCCCCACCCCAGGAACCCGAACGTTACACCTGCATGCCAGCGGGGGCAACATACACGGATAACCTGCAAAACAAAACGTGGAAGTTTCTGGATAATATCGCGTGATCCGTAATACCCACCTCGTGAATTCCACACGACATAAAAGTGCTTCCGTGCAAAAAAACAGAAAGGGGGGAAAAAAAGAAAAAAAAAAAGCTGGCAGACCTGTCGCTAGCAAGCGAGCTAGCAAGGTACCTAGCTTAGCGTGCTAGTTCTTCGAGGCTTCCAAGGCTAAGTTGATTAAGAAATGACATCACCGAAAGCCGAAATGTAAAATCGTAGAAAAAACAGAGATCGGTATGATCGATATCCTTTTCGCGCGACGGTAATTTTTCGAACTGTAAACAAATCATACGTGAACCCTTGATAGCTGTCAGACGCCGTGCTACCGTTTAGTTTACGATCCGGCCATTTTGCTTCTGTGTGCAGGTTTTAGACAGCATATGATTTCAGCAGGCTTGTTGATCGGAGAGGGGAGGAGGAGGAACAGGCCACGGTACCGACGCTGACCAAGGGGTGACGCTCTAACGCGAAACAAAGTTTAGACCGGTAACTTTCCTAGAACTCAAAACATAGAGCTTGGGAAATCAAGGATGAAGGTTACGCGTCATAACAAAAAGGCTAAATGTTTGCACATGAACCATTTAATTATTCAGATGAGGCACAGCTATTGGGATTTCCCTGTCACATGTAACACACAGAGGTATCCTGGTCCCTTACCTGTTATTCCTGTCCTTGTTTTTCCACAGTGGACATTTCTCAAAACTTTAATAACATGTGCATTGATTTAGTCTGATGTTGTAATGGTTTTGCTGGCTTATTGGGATCACGAACGGAATGTACCAGTTGTTAATGTCAAAATAAGAGCGCGACTGACCTTAAAATGTGCGAATAGATCTGAATAAGATTTACTGTATATTTAATCAGAAAAGAAAAATAAATAAATAAATGATTTGGAAAATTTTGATTTAAATTTGGGAACAAGTATGTCACATGAGCCATTTAAAAAAAATATGTCAATGAATTTGGTTTAAACTTGCAAGACAATTTTTAAAGTAATAATAATGGAAGCACAATTTGCTTGGCACATAAAAACAATGTCTTGTACAAAAATCTAATAATTTATCCGAATCACGCTAAATGAATAGAACATCCGAATCACATCATTTGCTAAATTGTTACTCCCAAGACTACAAGAATGCCGTCAGTTTTAGTCTGGCCTTTGTAACCTTTTCACCATAAGATTCAACTGTTAATATAAAAAAAAAATTTTAATTGAAAAAGATTTAGTGTGTGATTTGATTCTTTACTTTTACAATATACTTTAAATGTATTGAGCTGCTGGCCTTTTTCTGGGTAACAGCTGAATTAATCAGCAACTGTGTTGTTACTGTTCATTCCTAACTTAATGACATTTTTAAAACAGAAAATCATTGTGGAAGTTTATTAAAGTTTGATCTGACATTCCAAAGCTTTTATACTGAAATATTGATTTACTGCATCCATCATTGCATGCCATTGTTACAGAAAGTTAGTATTAATTATTATTGTAATTTTGCTTGACAGCACTTACCTTGACTGACACTAGGACTTTCTTTTTTTTAATCAACATACATATGTAAATACATACACACACACACACACACACACGCACACATGTTAAACATATAACACAAGTAGAAAAAAGTCTCAAAGTAAACTTTATTATCCTAAAAAAGGGAAATTCATGTGTTATCCATGTGCCATAAGAAAACATTATCAACACTCCCAGAAGCACCTTGCAATTCATCAAGCACCCTGGCAAAGTGTAATCTCCAAAATACAGGGTTAAAATCACAGTAAATCCCATCAAAACACACACACACCGATCTGTAAAATCTGGCATTGGTAATAAAAATAAATATATACTTCTTGTACTACTCAATTTATATTCTTGTGTGTTCTGTTTCTACTGCAGCCGATCAAGTTCAATCCAGGCTACCGCCACCTGCTGGCTGCGGATGGCGCTGCGTATGGCTGCCAGCAGCTCCTCAGCGCAGCTCCATGTGCTCGGCTCCAAGGTGAAGTAAAGCATGGGAAGGGTCTCCAGCTGCACCTCCTCGGTCTGGCACACCTCTTCCATCACTCCGTCGTCTCCACACCGTGGGAAAAACTTCCTGTTTCAGGTGTGTGTCGATGGGGTGGGGGCGGGGGGTGGGGAGGGTAAAAACAGCTGTTGTCAAACAACGGGTTCAGCATGCAAGACACAACATGGACTCTGGATGGGACCAGAATACCTGTTACTTAAGCAAAAGAAAACCAAACTATTTTAAACTGGTATTAAGTGAAACTACTGAAGTCTTTAATTCCCCTCTATTCTTCAGATTACAGTCAATGAAATAAAGGGTCAGTCAACCAGTGCATTTAAGATCATTCAGAACATATACTGTAAATGACAATTTCAGCTCCCTAAAAGCTGTTACACTGTTTTACTAAGTAGCTGCACCTTTATTGGCCTCACCTATTAATCTTTATTTATCGTTTCTCAGTTTCATATTGGATAAAGTCCTAATGTCTCTTCAGGTTTGTCACACTTCATTGTTTCAATTGTTTTGTTGCTACGGTGCTTCATTTTCAAAATAGAAACTGACGTTTTTTTTTCCCCTCAATGTCACTGTATGTAAACTGGTTTCACTCACATTTTCTGAGAGCTGCACGTGCATGGTGTATCATGCAACAATATGAGTTGCTCATGTGATCATGTCTGTAGTTTTTTTTTTAAAGAATTTTGTCGATGAGGGACACTAGTGTAATTATTTGATTCTTCCAAAATCATACATAGTTTGTAGTGAAGCCATACTTCGGTGAGGAAGAGGACAAACAAAGCAATCAGTTTTGCTGCAAACATTCTGAAACACACTTGCCTGAGCTTCTTGTGTTTTTTGCTCTTGGGGCGGATGTGTATGACAATGGGATAAACCCCCTGTCTCAGTAAGCCCTCAACACTGGCCAGTCCTAACTCCAACAGACAGTGCTTGTCCTTAAGACAAAAAAAAACACATTTGTAAAATGTACAACACAAAATATTCACTATAAAAAAAAAAACTGAAGCAGATTTGTATTTCAGTACCTGGCTGATGACTTCCTGTATCGACTGCAACCGAATGCCCAGAACCTGCTCTGAAGTGCAGGAATCCAACAAGAACACTCTCTTGTCCTGTGTCTCCGAAGCCTGAATGGGTTCTGGACACCGCCGGTGAGAGCAAAAAGAGGACAGTGGATTGTTAGCTCAGGGTAACCACCACCCTTGACGTTCTCATTAGAAGAAATCACTCCTTCAAATCCATCTGTTATAACATGGTTATGAGTATTTCACAAATTATACAGAGGCTGCTTTTGAGTAACGTGCCAACGGAGGAAACACATTCACGCATGTCAGCCTCAGTCAGAAGACAAAGATGTTGGCTGTGCACACCTGGTGTGCAGGTGTTGAAGTTCAACACGGACTCGGCCGGCTGCAGCAGTCTCTCTATCAGACCTCGGGAGAGAAGAGACGGGGAGAAAATCACCGGCCGCTTCATGTCAACCTTCACGGGCTGCACCAGACTGTAGGGGATTAAATGATCCTCGTGGCCTGGGAGGACAGATCGACACACATTCGTGCAAAACGCACAAATGCAGAGATAAATCAGGGTACATCTTTACCGATAAAAATACATATTTACATTTGGTTTCAGGTTCTTACGTTTGTTGAGAGTGTAAAGGACTGGCTGTGTGGCTCCCATCCCACGGCTGGGGTCCACTGCCTTCACCAATCGCACCCGGCCAGCTGATTTTTTCCGGAGCTACATGGAGAAAATAGGCCTTGAACACTTATATTGTGACCTGAACTGTGTACATTTTGATTTGAATATAACCAGGTGCGTCACCTTCTTTTTGAAGTCCTTTTGCTCCAGAGCCATTTTCCTCAGCCTCACAAGTAAGAGCTGCTGAGCCCTTGAATGTAGACAGTGAAATCAGTTTAGTTCGGCTTTCAACCAAGGAAAACATTTTTACGAATTAAGGAAGAATTAAAATGTGTAATACAGAAAAAGAAAAA
The DNA here is from genome assembly GCA_901007705.1 of Fistularia tabacaria. Taxonomy (NCBI): domain Eukaryota; kingdom Metazoa; phylum Chordata; class Actinopteri; order Syngnathiformes; family Fistulariidae; genus Fistularia; species Fistularia tabacaria. Next base: position 16,794 of record CAAKHD010005075.1, on the reverse strand, counting down.
CGACATCCCTCAGAGGCTTACCTGTTGTAGTTGGGCATGGTTCCTGCCAGAAGGGGGCTGGCTGTGTGTGGGTCCACCAGCGAGCAGCGCCAGTTGTATTTTCCATTGTACCTTGTATCTGTGACATGTATAATGTCATCACAGGACACGGCCAGAGACGGCGGGTCACCCAGTGGCTCCAAGTTGAGATTAACACGCACATAGAAGGAGTCCATGCCCGGGGAAGAAGGCGAGGAGAGCCTGGAGCACAGCTCGGTGTAAGCTGAGGACGGGAAGCACGAAGACAGCTTGGTCTCAAACTGAGAATTGTTTCACATTGTTATTCATATTGCTACTTCAAACCAGCAGCCGGTGGACCTCACCCTCTGGGTTACTTTGGTGTTTTAGTGACGAAGGTTCGGTCCACCACTGCAGAGAAAAGTGGGCCACCTCCGCAGTGCACTGGCTCAGCTGAACACTGCCTCCGCCAAACAGCACCCGTTCCAGCTGGACAACATCCACAAACACACACATGTCACTGTTTTTAAAAACATTTTTTAAGTTTTTAAAAAAAAAACTTCACAGGACTCTAGGTTTGTAATTCGTATAACAAGCAGTCATTGAAGTTTTAGAGTTTTCTATTCATTTGTTGTCCACCCACTTATTCAGGGCCGGAATGTGTTAAAAAAAAATCAAGTCTGATTAAGTCGGATAATGAACAAAAAAATCATTTCGAATCCTTTATCTTTTAACTATGTGGTTATTAAAAGTTAACCATTTGGTTTTGCAGCTAAAAAAGTCAACAATAACACAAAGATATTTATGCAAGTATGGAACCACATGAACTTAGCTGATTAAATTGGAATGTTATTGTGAACAATATTTGTTTATATTCATAAGCAGAATATAAGAAGGTTAGAAATAAACACTAACAACTACAAGTACGGGACTTTTATTAACACATACGAATATCTTTAAGACTTAACCATAACATTATGAGGAGTTTAAAACACTTTAATACATAGTGTTTTCATTGTTATCATCATTCATACTGTTAATATTTTTTCACAAATGAACATACTGCAGTGCAAAGTGTGTCTGATGATGAGGATCTGAAAGCCTACCTCCAGCAGCTCACTCCCCTCCTTCAGTCCACATCGTTCTGCTGTTGAACCGGGTTTAACCTGGCTGACAAAGATGCCTGTCTGGTTTCCCCCAATTATTGTAATATCATCAGCAAGGCTGGCTCGTCCGTGCTTCGGTGAGATGGGGGGACTGGAGGATGGGGTAAGTAGTTAGCACAACCGAGAGTTGCTTTTTTAGATAGCTCTATCTTTTGTGGTTCTCTATTTGCACAAGATGACATTTTCTATGTTATATAAATATATCTGTTTACAATCGCTGCAGAATGGATTGATCATCACTAAGCTCTTAATATTCTTATATCCTTATTACTTATGTGAAAAGTCAAAGAAGACTGGAGTTTGAAAGTATCTTTGCAAAATGTATTCATTGTGAAACTGTAGTAAAATAGAATTTTAAAGATACCCAGACATCAAATGTAATAAATTACAGAGTGAAAACAGTTAAAGGAGGTAAAGAGATGTCGGTTAGATGCGTCGGCAGTGGTGTTACTGCTGTGAAACTAGTGGACATTAAATGAGTTCATAGCCTCGGTGGCTTTTTGTGACACTCTGGCATTAAAACGCCGGGGTCAAACCTGAGAATGCTGGGATCGAGTTGCTGTGGGGGGACAGCTGGCAGGTGGACCAGGTCAGGAGGGAACGGGTGAGAGTGCAGGGAGTTCCAGGAGTCACATAGAGAAAAGTCACTTGGCTCACCTGCACATACAGGTGTATTAACAGAATGTACTATTGGTGTTTGTATGGGTTTAAACCAAAAAAAACACGCGGTTATGCTAGTTATGATAGAATTTTTACCATGTTTGCAAATAAGATGGAAGGATCGCTGTTACCTGCAATGTTGTCATTTTCATCACTTCCCCATGAGTCCAGGTCAAACCTTTGCAGAGCGGGAAAAAGGACAGTGATAACAGGAACAAATGCAGAACAATTATGAGGCTTTGGTGCTGCTGAACTCACTCTGTCTGGAACCTTCGGTTGATGGAGTTCATACAGGGAGGGAAGGGGAACGTAGAGAGGCGGTTTATTTCCTTTTCATTGTCCTCAGCCTGAGGGACGAGAGATCACTGAATTTTCTTTATTTCTTGCTGATTCCCGAGTTGAAGTGTGTTACTCACGGCTGACAATGGGTTCTCCTCTGAGTTGGAATGAGACTCTGAAGAAGAGAACATAATGAACTTATAACACATGAATGAGATACAGTGCATAAAAAAGGATCAACTGAAATGTCGGTCGCACACACGAGGACCAAGGAGCCCGTTGGCCTGAACCACCTACCCTCTGAATTGTCATTGGCCTGGCCTCTGGAGGGCGTCTGTGCACAGGAAACAGAGCAAACGTGAGTGTCAACCTCATTATTTAGCTATGACTCTGACTAACAGCAGCTCCAGAAACATTCAATCACAGAACAAAAGATAGTTGAAATAAACTGGATAAGAGGCGACAATCCTATGACTAATAGCATCGCACTAACCCAAGTGTACTATTTAATGTGAAGTCAAATTAACTTTAGTCTTCCAGTCCAATGTTACAAGATGACTGGGCCTGAAGTACTGGGCCTTCTAAAATTTCTCCAAATGCAGCCCCAGGTTCTCCTTTAATATATTTACTGCATATATACATATACACACAGACAGACAGACAGACAGACAGACAGACAGACAGACAGACAGACAGACAGACAGACAGACAGACAGATAGATAGATAGATAGATAGATAGATAGATAGATAGATAGATAGATAGATAGATAGATAGATAGATAGATAGATAGATAGATAGATAGATAGATAGATAGATAGATAGATAGATAGATAGATATCAACCAGCAGATACGTTAAGGAGCCAGATCAAGATGTTTGGTTATTTTGACAAAGATGATCTATTTTCCTGTCACAACTGATTCATCTGAAAAGTGTCCACTTTCTATGACCTACAAATCAATCAGCCATTTCAAATTGTCAGTGTGATGCCTGGTCTGCTGTCATGGAGATCTCAAACAGATTGACTCGAACCTTGCGCAGCTGTAGATTGGCCCTGTTGGTCTTAGGACTGAGGTCCAGGTCCAGGGAGCAGCAGGGGCCGTAGCACTGGTCTTCACTGCACAGAGACAGGTGGGACTGGGGGAGGGACGCGCCGAGTTACTTAATGTGCGAAATGTGGGGCTGAATCCAATCTAAAGCGCAGACCTACACAGTGAAGACAGGGGGCGCTCTGTGACATTTGATCCTGGTTTCTCTCTCTCTCCCTCTCCAGCTCTCTCTGCAACTGCTCCAGGCTGGCTTGCAGTTCTGCGATACGTTTACGGAGTCTATTCTTGTCCAGCAGGCAGTCGGTGTACTCCAGCTGCAGGCTGTCCCGACTACGCAGAGCCTGAAGGGCGGAGGGTCGACTGTTAGCAGGATGAAAAACCTGTGTTTCACCAGTGCTTTGGCTCAACTCAGCTGAGATGAAACATTCCATGGTTTAACGCTAAAATAACCTGACCTGATCTCTTTCTTTTTCCAGTTCCATGATCTGGTTGTAGTAGGACTCCCCGCTCTTCTGCTCCGTCTCCCAGTCCAGCTGGAGCGTCCTCACTTTCAGCTGGAGCTGCTCACACTGCGACTCCAGCTGCAGACAGACTCCACTGTCAGGGGTTGTGGCATCAAAATTCTCTTGGACTTAATCACTGATTTGATAAGATTATGGCAAATATATTTCTGTCTTTCAATTTACTTCATTAATCACAAATCTCCGATAGTCACATGTAGAATCAGCTAAATGAACTCAAAATGGAAATTGAAATAACTGATGGATTTGAAATTTCATTATAATTTACAAATGCAAAAGCATCTCAAGTCAAAATGTTTTATTTCTTAAAACATGAGAGAATGTGCTGTTTCAAGAATGACAGTGAAGTTAGAGGAGCCACCGAACTCAGCACCTGAGGAAAAATCTGGGACAAATAACAAACTCCACCTTGTTCCTCTGTTCCTCGGCACTCAGCAGCTCCTCCTGCAGCCTGCTGATGATGTTGCAGAGCTCCTGCCTCTTCTCCGCCGCCTCTCTGCGGTCCTGCCGCAGGATGTCCATCAAGGCCTGATGTGAATTTTATAAAGAGCATTTTTAGAAACTGGACCACTTTTTAAAAAAAGAAATATAGTCCCTGGTGGTCGAAACAAGCCGCTCTGAGTCTCACAGAGAATAAATGGTGGTTCAGATGCTGAAATTGTAAATTTAACTTACTATGGCTTTGGTGGAAGGAATGGAGTCCTTGATGGAAGGTCCAGAATTCGAGGCTTTCTGAACATCAATATGGTACAACGGCTTTTCAGGCAGAGCCGGCAGACACCCTCGTTCTCCTCTGGACGAAAAGCTGTTTGTTTTCGCAGCTTTTGTTGTCCCCGGAGGACCGATGATTTCAATCTCTGCCTCCCTCAACCTGAACTTGAGCTCTTCGACCTGAACGGACATCACAACACAACACATATTTTTACTTTTTTAATTTCTATGTCCGCAGTTCTGTTAGCAATTAAACCCACAAAACCATAAGAATAAAACAAATGTCACGGTTGGGAAATTGCATGGGTTGTAAAGGTCATAGGTTACAGGTTCTTAGTGTGTGAGCTGAAAGGAGATTTAAACCCCGCATTAACAATGTCATACAAATCCTTAGTCATTAGAAGCTGTAACAAAACAGTTCTGGTATTCGCCTGCTGATGAACCGCCTCATGGGCTATGTGATCTCACCGACCCACCTCCCTCAGTAGCTCCTTCTCCCGGGCAGAGGCCTTGCCTTGCTCCTCTAGGACCCTGGAGTATTTCACCGCCTGCTCGAGGTGTCTGTCTTTGAGCTTGCCCAGCTCTCGACTGGCCGACTCCCAGTCCTGACGAAGCCTTGACATCAAATGTCAGTCAGTTATACGAACGAAAACAACCGATTTGACTGAATCAATTAAACAGAGCAAATTTTTGAACAGAGTTGTAAAAAACTGACTCACCTTTCCAGCTGCAGTCTGTCATGACGAAACTCCTGAGCTTTCCGTTCGGCCCGACTGCGTTCGTCCTCCGCCATCCGACAGCGCTGTGACAAGCGCCGCTCGCACATTCGACTGTTCCGAAGCTGTTCCCTTAGTTTGCGGACCTCGAGGAGGAGAAACTGGGTCAAACCTTCTGGACCCTCCTCGTCTGAAAGCGAAGAGATGGATTTAAAAAACAAACACACACACACAAAAAGTACCAAAGGCTTATTTGAAGGCGGACCGTTGTTCTCCAGGTAAATCTGCAAATTCAGTTACATCTTTAAACACATGGTTCAGCATTTTCACACCGACTCTTTGTCTGACCGCGTCCACTGACTTCAGCCCATCTCCGCCACTGTTACTGCCTTGCAGAGGTTGCTGCTCACCCAGGATGAGGGAGCAGCGCTGCGTCGGCTGCTGTCCGGTCAGCTGAGTGTACTGCTCTGGATGGTAGAACTCCAGTGATTCCATAAAGGCCTGAAGACCGCGCTGACCTTGGGCTCGCAGAATGTCCAGCAACCGCCCTGTTCACCAATGCAGGGAATAATTAACATTGACAATGTGCTCATAAATAACAACCGTAGATATTTCAAACTTGAACAAAACACACTGTTTAGATAATTCACTGGCAAACAATTACATGGACATCAAACTGGACCGGGAACTGATCTTCATCCCAACTTACAGCATCTACACTTCATTTCTATCCTCTTCTTCTCTTGCAGTCCGCTCGAACTCCTCTTTCCAGACCTTCGTCCTTCATCTCATTTCCTGTTTCTTTCATGGCAGCTTTTTATATCCTGGATGGGTCTACATGAGAGCTGCCCTCTGACTATTCACTCATAGGATTTCCTCTTTGGGAGTTTTGGAAAAGACACAGCTGGCAGGGTTGTTTCTTAAAATGGTGCCATTAAAGGGGTATTTGACCCACACCGTTTTTTATTTGGGTGTCTCTTTATTCAGGCCGAGTCTCCTGCCAAATGTAGGACACAGGGGGGTGGACCGGGTGAAATCAGCTAAATTCGACCTGGCAAAACAATAAACTACTGGAAAGCTGTATTAGAAGCAGCAGGAACTGTGAGTTTAACAAACACGAGGTACCAAAAGGAGCACAAACGACTGAAACAACAGTTTGTGACGCCCATTGTTCCATCGTGATACATTAGTGAGTCGGTGAACTGAGTTAGTTTTCATCTCTCTGGAATCCCACAGACATAGAACTAGCTTGATCCCTTTTATATTCCAGGAATGAACAACCGGGACAGTTTGTTTTGATGATCTTATAGGACAGCGGCAGTTGACAATGGCAGTGACATTTTTGCATACTGTGCCATTTAAATTTTAATTCTGGAAATGTATTTGTTGGTTTCACACCCTCAGATGTGATTTGCTGTTGAATTTTTGGTGGAAATGTGTTGAATGACAATTGGATTTTTTCAGTCATACAAGAGTTTTTCTTGATAATCAAAGGGTAATTTAGTGGATTAGTTTGTTGTTCATTTCCCAGGATGTTGTTCTGAATCCGGAGACACAAACCTATAAAAGGCTGCTCTTGGCCACTGGTGTGGAGCTCAGAAACAAAGAAAACCACAGGAAAAAATGTGAAACTTCAATGAAATTCTATTATTTATGAAAAGTCCCACAGCAAGGGTCAGGGCAGAATCAAAACCTCACGTTTTGGTACAACATGATGATTATCTTTCAAACACATAACCAGACAACTGACTTCCATCAACACACATTGTCTCCTTCCAGCAGATTTTGCTTAAAGTTAGTTGTTGTTTTATAATATGGAACAACTTTTAGAGAAGTCAATGAGATGTGGTATTAGCATTGTGTTGTAACATTTAGATGGTTTGTGTTGCCACGGTGATGGCACTGGTGTCTTAATGGAAACTGCTATCCTTTACCGGCTTTGCTAATGCGCAGAGGGTACTGGGGGGAGTTGAGCACCTCGTCTTCATCCTGCTCGTCGATGACCTTACACTGCCGCAGGTACGGGGTGAGTTTGGCCGGGTTGAGAATGCGCGTTAGCTTGTGTCGCACTCCTTCCACTCGATCCCACAGCTCTTCGCAGCGCTCCTCAGACCAAGACGGGGAAGACTGGGCTTCCACCTGAGCCATGGTGCCCTCCTCTCCCCACATTGTGACACCTTTAAGGGATCAACAAAGTAAAGGAGCAATTCAGGGACAGAAAACATATTCAGAACATTGAGGTTTTCAACAACTATTAGATTTGTAATCAGACTGTTCAGCCTGACTTGTGATCCATCTATTCATCCGTTCACCCACTTGAGCATATCAATTCTGTGGTGGCAGAAACCCCAGGGAGTTCAGAGACAGGTGATGCGTATAACCCTACCAGCTTGTTGTGGGTTGACCCACAGCTTCCTCTCTCGTTGATGTGAGTGGAGCAGATGCAGAGGAGCATCAGCTGAGCTGCACATCACTCTTACTGGCATGCTCCACCCAGCACAAGAAAATATTGTCGATCTACTTATTTTCTTCACAACCCACAGCTTGTAACCAAAGATGAAGATTGGGATGTAAATATCTTAATAAATCAAAAGCTTCTTCTTCCAGCCCAATCTCCTTCTACACCCAAACAGGCCCATGCAGAGCCTGCATCTGCCGGTCTTCCTCACCACCATCTTACCGTCACTCGTGCTCAGCACCCTAAAATACTTGAATTCCTCCACTTTCATCACAGCGATGAGCATTTCACCCATTTCTGCAGAAGATCCATTGCTTCAGACACAGAGGTGCAGACCCCCAGCAAACTCCTGCAGGTACCCAGCTGAGCCACTGCTCCACGACTGCTTCAGTCATCTAGTTGTGATGTGGTCTTAACCAATCAGCGCACAGCTCCTTCTGCGGGCACTGACTTACAGTGGACACCGCATGTCTTTTTGGGTGTAATTGAAGACTCAAAAGTCAAGAGTTGTTGTAGTCATTATGCAAGCATAACGAAATTATGGAGGGACTCCCGGCGAGAGGCATGAATAAAAAATGAAGCACACAAATTTTAAAGAGACAAAGTATTTACATAGCTGCATAAAAACAGATGAAATAGAAGGTAGCAGCATTAAAAGAGATGATAGTAGCAAAAAAAAAGGGGGTTGCCGTTGTGGATGAGGAGCATTAAAGTGAACGCTTTAGAAAAAAAGACAGGAAGGACCACCCACAATGTTGGTGGCAACAAGCGTTGAAGCCGCAGTGTGTTCTGATCCAGACAGTTTCCTCCCAGAGGTAATTTAAACCTCCAGGATGCATCATTAAGGATGTAGATGCAAAATCTACATTTTGAGACAAGTTTTGGACAAGTTGCCATCGGTGCAACATCTGTTCACAGGACAACACGATGTAAAACTACACATTGTGCACTGAAGCCTGGGGTGGGGTGGGGTGGGGGTAGCCTTCCCCCATGAGAGAATGAGTGTGATATTCAAGACCCCAGGACAACTCCGTTCCAGTTTTTCTCCGTGCTAATACTACTTATCCAATTTAACATCATTATCCATATGGCATGTCAACACCAGCAGAGAGATGTCTCGAATGAAAATATCATGTGCTCTGAAATGATGTCTAGGCTACCTCAGAAAACTAACAGAATTTATAGGGAGCAGTGAGCATCTTCCCTGAAGTGTGTAAACTGTCCCTGAGGAAACCCGTTCTGACGTCTTGGTGAGTGAGAAAGGAACCTGATATTTCAAAGAACAGTGCGGACTGTTTGAAACGATATTACTGAATGTTGAAAATAGGACAGTTTCAGTGAGTCATTGTCTCCGAGCAAAGGAATTAAAACACCGTGTGACTACCTGCTAAGAGGACAACGGGAGACGGCAGACCAACAATCTCTCAGCATTGTGTCCTTCTTACAATAAGGGAGAGAGAGTGAATAAACATGAGGTATCTTAATTCTAGCTGTGACTTCCATCCTGATAAATGCTTTTACAGGTGGTAGCAACCCTTGTGTGGATCAGCCGTTTTGGTTGATTTAATAAATGTTCAATCCCAAGAAAAATCCAACTGCTTCTTCTTCATCTACGTCTCACAGCGGATATATATGATTTTTTATCATTTTGATCGCCGCAAGGCTTAGGATGAATGATGCCTTCGGCGTTTAACCATTACGACTTACGTTGAAGGGATTTTTTTCACTCTTGAATTCAAGCAGTTATCTTAACATCATTACATAGAGATTAAGGGCTCTCAAGGATAGGAATGTTCCTATTCTCACAGTGCGTCTCTGTTATTACTTGTCAAAGTTATTTCCAAATAATAAGAATGAAGTTTGTTTTTGCTCTCTGCAGCAGATTGGAATTATCCAAGCTGAATAGCAGGCCCGGGCTCGCCCGGAGGGCCTCTGGAATCCTTATCATCAGCAGTCGGCCTCAAAAGACAGCGTCCTCTCTTTGAATATCTCCTGAGGCTCAACCGGGAGCCGAGAGCAGCACAAAACACTTTTGTTTCTGTCAAACAGACTGGATGAAGTTTAATTTAGGAGGTATAAATATTCCCAAACGCCCCTTGCCATATGCGATTACAAAAAAAGTCCTCTCGCTTTAGTTAAAGTCTATTACTGATTTACACATTCATATCCAGGAGTGATGACACTGAGAAAACAAAAATGTAATTTCATGTCATTCCGGCTCACTCAACAGAATCATGAACAATGATATCATCCTTATTTCTAGCCTGAGGTGTATTTTACACTGTACGTTGCCAGTATTTTTACTTATTGACCCTGGACGACAGACTGGAGCCTCAAACGCTTCACAAAAATAATGCAGCGGATTCATGTGACGTCCAGAAACTAACCCATCTCAATTTGAAAAATATTTTTTTATATATATATTTTGATAACTTATAACTGTCTCTTTAATTTATTTAGAATTATATTCATAATTAATTGACATTGTTAAAGTTCTATTCTATTCTAATTGATAAGTTCCATCATTGATGTCTTTGGAGTGGCAGGACTTTTAACATGACACCCCTGATCTTTTTTGCATAGTCAGAAAATATTAACTTACATGAATGAATTGCCTAAAATGAGGTTAAGTGCAGCACCAGTGTGACACGATGAGCGGCTCTCGGCGGGTTTGGGACCGGAGCAGCCGGCAGCGCGCTTGGATTTGCCTGAAACCCCAGAGGAAGGTGCAGATCGGGGGGGTGGGAGATATTAAAACCCGCCTCCCGGGCAAGAACGCGTCTAACGAGAGAAGGAACAGTAAGACTTTACCGCTCATGACCTCTGGATTCCCGCGACACCTCGGCGATACGATCCCGGTCCGGAGCCGGAGGGCGGAGCGGGGAGCGGGGAGCGGGAGCGGGAGCGGGAACCGGGCCGGGCCGCGTCGGCAGGAGCCGAGGGCTTCGGGCGCCACCTGAGCTAGTGAGCCGCGCGGGCGCGCACTGATCCTTTTTACGGACACCTTCGCGGGGGCGCGCCCCCCACCCCCACCCCGCCCGCGGGGGCGCGCGGAGCAACGCTCACCGCGCAGCGATTTGTTTAATTATTTAGATATTTATTTGACAGGGAAAACGCAGCCATGCGTAGTTACGGTATGAAAAATGCAACCGATGCGACACATACAGCGTGTTAAGCTAATGCTAATTTTCAACTCCTGTCCCTGGTTGAGCTTTTCCCTCTGCAGTGAATCCAAAATCTTTCCCGGAGTGATGGGAAGCCCGGCTCTTTTGCCTCGGCTCCTAAACAGGAGTCGCCTCTTTCGACTCTTAAATTTAGGATCTTTTCTAACCCCAGCAAAAATGGATGGTTTCTGTGTTGAAAACGAGAAACCTTGCAATTGACTTTTTTTTTTTTTTTTGCTTTTATTCTGTTACAAAACCATTCTAACTTGTGCTTAATAATTCAAACCCTTTTTTTAACACGAATTTGCAAAAAAATGCGAACAAATGCACAGAGCACAAGCAGAACCAAACTCAAGCAAACAGTATGAACGTCCCCTGCAGGTTTGAGTTCAGAAAAATCATAAGCCTCAGCTTAGATGGGCTTTGCCAATATGTCATGCGCAGGTGAATCAGAAGAGTTTGTTTTCATTGAATGACAGTCAGCTCCCAGTCCTTCCCCCCGCATCGATCTCACAGTGCTCGGCCTCGCCTCGGCCCTCTCTCTGTCTTCGAAATAATGGTATGATCCTATACCCTCACAAGTGCTGGCCAATCTAAACGAAGTTCTGCGATGCAAAAAGCAGGGGCTGAGCGGGTTCTGGTTCTGGTGTCCACGAGCACATTTCATCAAGGTGACCTTTTTCCATCAGGCTGGGTCTTCCTTGTTGGATTTCATAGCCTGAGAGCGAGCAGATTAGTCACCTGCTGTCATGCTGCCTCATCCAAACGCGGCAGGGTTTCGCTGTGTCTATGACTGTACTTTTTTTTTCCATGCTTGTCATATCACTTCCACAGAACCCTTCGCACACAATGCCCCTGATGAAATTAATGGAGTGTGCGACCCGCCCAATAGTTACATAGTTACATATCTCCTTATTCCAGTAATAGGGGGGAAAGCACAGAGGTGATATTATAACGGACACTAAGTCGAGCCCAATGCATTCAGTCTCATCTGGACTTCAGGATAGGTATGACGCCTGACGTCCTACATGAATATGCTTTCTTCTTAACCAAGGACAATGATTTCATCATTTTTTCAGTTGACCTCTGCAACACCTGTCAGGAACTTGAAACTGAAATGTTCAAGACCAAGCCTGAGTTTGTCTTTTATGTAATGACATGATATATATAGTATGTAAGGATGCATTGCTCATAGGCAATTGCTCTTTAGAAGGCCGTTTTAATTTAACAACAAACAAATAGGGGAAACCCAAGGCTTGCATTTCACAATGCCAACAGTTAAACTAAGGGGTTTCTCCCCATTACCACAACAAATAGTGCATGTTAGTGTAACACATCAACAACAACATTGTACAACTATTTATACACCCGAGTTCTCTAACCCAGAACCATCAGAGGCCCCCAAAGGTCATTGTTGCCGCAAAGGATTCTGGCGTTCCACCGGCCAGTCTTCCCAACACATGCTACAATATGATGATATAGCTTCTCAATGCAAGAAGGTTGCTGGTTCAATTCCAGTATGAGGAGTGTGTATGCTCTGCTCAGATTGCCCCGTCTTCCTCCCAAAATCCCAAGGTTTATTCAAGACTCTAAACTGTCTGTAGGTGCAAATGGTTGGATAGCTTTGTGATTGACAGTGACTGGTCCAGATTAAACCCCGCCTCTTGCCCAATGGCGGCAGAGATTGGCTCTAGCAGCCCATTACAAACCTAAACACACAATTATCTATCTCCTGGTCCTTCTTAGGGAATTTTTTTCCAATATTGTCTCGTGTAAAAGAGCTCAGTATCAGGCTATCAAACCTGTTTGTAGAGGAAATGTATTAGAATTATCACACAAGCCACCTTCATTATATATCGTGATACATAAATATACAAGTGCCCTTCATATCACATCTCAGCTGCTGAAGATGAAAACGTCTTCTATTTCATTATAAAGTTCAATTTATGTCCATGTTTGGTGCTTCAGTAAAATGAGACCATGCCGGGCTTTAAATTATTTGCACACCTCCTCCTAGAAGTCAGATTTTTCAGTCAGCTGCACTTTACTCACTTACATTTGAAAAGTAAAATCGATAGTCAGACATCTTCCATCGGTAGCAAGAACTAGAAGAAAATGTCATTTTTGGTTATAGGACAAATTTATCAAAGCTCCTTTTTGTTAATTTCCTTCCCCTCTTCTGTACTTCTTTGTTTCATTGCTATTCATGTTCTGTCTCTTCGGTGAACGGGTCCAAACCCCGACAGCGTGTTGGGGCTGCTAGAGGGAGGCCCGTTGAGCGACCCTATTGTCTCCGAGGTGACGGCGACACAGAGGAGCTATTGACGACAGTCAACCCCACTGACGGCTCGTGGTGGAATGCGATATTGCCGCTGCTCGGACACGGAGGAATAAATCTGCAGAAGTCCATAAGTTTAAACAGCGACTAAGCCTGGGTGACTCACCCAAAAATTGAGTGCAGGGTTTGTTTAAATGAGCAGTTTGCTGAGAACATTTGCTGTCCCCTGTCCTGTCGTGTTCGACATGCAGTGAAAGGGCGGCACAAAGGTGGCGGCCAAGAGAAACTGCTGCATCTTGTGAAATAAATAGTTCTCATTCGTTCGCTTGCCATATAAAGTTGATGTTAAATATCTGATCCATCACAATAAGTTTCCCTTACTGATATTACTCTCAACAGTTATTTCATTTCATTGTGGTTTTAAGAATTTTTGGGAGGGGGCGGGGGGTGTTAAGTGTGTGTTAGGTTTTCCACTTACAAACCTGATCGCAGTTTGGCACAGCACAGATAGACCCCTTCAAGTCAGGATATGGGATTGGGGCTTTTCGCTAACTGTTAATGATAATAAACTCTCATTAGCAGTTAGCACTAGCAGATGTTCCCTCTGCCAAACTTGTAACAGCCCCTTGGCACAACGAGAGGAAACTTCGTGAACTCTCCGAACTCGGCATTAATATTCAGTTAACAGCTATATTTACATTATCATCCTGCAACCTAACTTCCTTTATAATTTCCTTTTTCCTGTGATCGATGAGTTCTGCACACATTCCTTCCTGCACAACAGGAGCAGGATAACTTTAAATGCGCCCTCACATTAATGCAAAGCTCAAACTGCTCCTATGTCTCTGTGTTTGTTCCATTCTGACCCAGTTCGTCATCCATCAACCGGCCCTCGTGGCTCCGTACATGATTCATACACATAATCGCCTCTTTGTGTCCCTCAAAAGTGTCTTTTTTGACTGTCTCTTCTTGAAAGCAGAGGCACAGACACACAGAACTAGGGCGCGAGGACGTTTGGATAGATGTATATCTGGACAACTGAATTAATCTTCCTACAGGGAGAATACTGTGAAAGCACTTTTCCTTGCTGATCAGACTGGTAGAATTCAGGATAACATTTCTTTCCATCGTACTTGAGTCAGTAATCAGGGCACAGTGAAAGACATGTTTTCCCGACAACAGTAGAATGTGCCATTATTTGCTGCCATGATGAATATGTTTTTAGTTTAATGCGATTAATAATTATTATTCCAGAAGTGGTGCGGATAACATGGAATTTGATTCCTGTTCCCTATTGGAAACATAGTCCATAATAGCAGATGCTGAGGGTGAAAGAATGCTTACTGAAGTGAATAAGAAGCTGGAAACAACATTGAGTTTGACAAACTTATAAAAGAAAATAGATAAATAAACAAATCCGCGGTGGCCATTTTGGGGGCAGGGTTTGGATTGGACCTAGTTCGGAGGAAAAGTTAGCATGTAATGAAAGGTGTTTCTGAAAAAGGCTCTGAGAGATAACAGCGAGCAGATGTCGAGGATTTTTCTGACCACCACAAGGAGAGAAAAATAGATTTTTTTTTTCACAAACTGTAATTTGATGAAACTGCTGCTCCCAGACCGCCCAGATAAACGTCTCCATGGGCGCTACACGAAAAGCGCTGCATGAAAAAGAACAACGCCACCTGTGAAGGCTCGTGGGTTTTGGAAACTGACACAGCATCGAGAAAGCGTTCAAATCCATACACAACCAAACAAGTGTTTTCTTAAATCCTTAAATCAGTTTTACTTTTCTCCTGCAGATGTTCAAATTCACTCTTTGTAATCAAACTTTCCATTTAATACCACAGCTTGTACGTGGAGAGAAATCATTGGACTCCTTTATTTCTCCAATGGCCTGGAATAACAGAAGGGTCGATAAATAGTACTCTTGATTTTTAAAGTGACTTACCAGAGTCACCGGATGGGAAAGGCAAAGTACTGGGACAGAAGTAGGACAGCTACCTATGAAGTGTTTCAGAAGGATCTCCAGCCCTGATAGGATACTAAAGGGGCTGAAGTGGTGTGAAAAACGTGTGTGTGTGTGTGTACGTGTCTGTTGTGAAGTCTGCAAACGCCGTGACACACTTTGCTCCTACATATGTGCTTCAGCAACAGTGATTTTTTGCAGTATATGTGTGAAGACTTCACCTTCGCCTTTTGGGGGTCAGGGGTCGAAGCTAAACTCATATTATTCAAAGTTTCACCGGGCCCGGCGTGAGAGACCGGAGGGGGGTTGGAGCACGAACGCAGAGCTGGAAGACCTCGCGGTGCCCTGGGGGGAAATATAATAAATGGCCGGCGCCGGAGGAAAATACGTGACATCGTTGCGAATGATATAAAAACGCACTGTTGATTCTGTTTTTACCTTACAGTGCAATAAACATGCAGACAAATGTACACACAAAACTTCGGAATGCCACTCAAAATTGCCGCCCTGCCACGCTTCCCTTCCTGTCAGTGTCCTTCCAGTGTCATGAGGTTTGAGCCGAATTACAGGGTGTAACACGGCCGTCTAAATCGGAGCTCCACCGCACATTTGAGCTGCAGACACAGACGGCTCTACCGGCCACTTCGCACACATTTCCAAATAAACAAGCAGTTTAAAAAAATGCATCTATTGCTGACCGCACACTTGTAGTTGCGTCCAAACCCACGGCAAGGATACACGCGGTGACAGAACACACATGGTAACGGGGGCCTGTGGGATCATCAGCACAAACCTCATTTTCAGGATATTTTTTGCTCATTTTTCTCTTGTGCTTTGTTTTCTACTTCACACCACACAAACACACACACATAGCAATAATCATCATTATTATTAATTAGAATCAAAATAATAAGAACAATATATTATTCAATGGATGTTGTGTTCCATCCATCCATACATCAATCTGTGCATCCATTCATCCATCCAGCTATTCAAACAGTAAACGAATCTATTTCTGAACAACCTTTGACAGCATTACGCCTCTGTTTCCACGTCCGGCTTTTTAAACCTCTGACCACGAATACCACATTCACGGAGGAAAAGCGGCTGTTTTCAGTCCCAAAACAGCGTCAGACATCGTCATCCCTCTCAGAATTCTATAAAAACTTTTTTTTTTTTTTAAATGAGGCCCTTCATCCTTCTTATTCTCAGGCCAGAAGAAATACAAAGGCTGCAACAGTTCATTTTTACTTTCCCTTTGCCTATTTTAAAATATTCAATACAATCTGTCACGTTTATCCGTGAGAGCCGATAAAGCGTGATCGTTTTGAAACAACACTTAAAGACTGAACATTTCTTGGGACAACTGTACGATGGACTGCGAAGGGGGGCAGGCAGAAAGCTGGAGGACCTTAGCTTGAAAATCTTGTTGTGTAGAGTTGATGGTTGGGGTCACAAAGATGATGGTAGGAAGAGGTTTAGATCAGAGGGATGAGGTAACTGTGTGTGTGTGTGTGTGTGTGTGTGTGTGTGTGTGTGTGTGTGTGTGTGTGTGTGTGTGTGTGTGTGTGTGTGAGTGCGAGCGCGTGAGTGCGTGTGTAAGTGTGGGTGTGGGCAGGGGGCAGGACCTGACCGAACACTGTAGAGCCGCTCGGGTGGAAATCCATCCCAGAGAGATGGGGCTGCTAGGTCGGAACTGAGCTTTCAGTGAGAGACCAAGCAGTTGTTGAAATCACACACACACACACACACACACACACACACACACACACACACACACACACACACACGCACACACGCACGCACGCACATATGCATCTGGATAAAG